>JBAJNP010000623.1:58702-85698 GCA_036877545.1 Yasuhikotakia modesta | reverse complement strand
AGAAGCCACTGCCACACGCGAATTTGACGCGCGAATGAAGCGTCTGAGCTCAAAATGTTCACGCGTCAAACTACGCGCGAATGAAGCGGTGTGAACGCACCTTTACAGCGTTATTTCCAAACCTACGTCTTTATTTAAACCTTTAACGTTAGTTTTTCAATTGCTTGTCCAACGCTGTAAAATACTAAAGTTAGTGAATAAACAAAGTCTGTCAATCGCTGTTCTTTGTGACTGAGTCACATTTAGCCAAACACAAAGGTTCATATTTAATAGATTCACTATATTGTCCACTATGAAATAAACTTCTTTAATAAAAGAAAATACTTGTTAACGTTATGGCCCGTTCACCACGTTAGGTCTTGCAATATATTAGTAGAAGAAACGCTTGATCTTTCCCGTGTTCTTTATACTACGGCATACAACGCAGCACGTGGAAAGCCTTGCCTGAGGATGGCAGCAGAGAGCACAGGAGTCAGGCTTATAGAGACCCCCTCCTGGACATCTGATGTTGAATAAGAGTTCATGTCTTTGTTCTGGCTCTTAATGTGCATTTCTTTGAGTAGCTTTTTCACCTGTATATCATGACTGTCATTATTTGTCTTGCCATGTTATTTCAATTCATTTCAATCGTTGCAAGTGTTTTAGGTGTCTAATACCTTGTCTTTTGTCTTTTTAACCTCATATTTACAATTCAGCCAAAAGGAATCAGTTTTGTTAGCCACTGCTGGTAGATTTATAACTACAACATTGGTTTACAAAAGGTTTCTGTAATCAATAGACATTTTAGATCATTTTGCTTGCTTCAAGTCTAGAAAGACCACGTCACGTATCTTTTACATGTTACGGGTGTGTATCTCCTTTTCTGAGTTGCGTGTGAACATTACAGTATATCATTTTGCCCTTTCCTGTCTCACATGTTGCAAACAGGTCTGGGACACATGCATACATTCATGTGTTAGTGTGTGTTTGTAACAGTCTCAGTTTGACCACAAGGCCCCTGCCCATATCATGTTGGTAAACCTGTCTGATGTCAGTCTCTCCCTGTCTCATTTCTCCCGGTCTGACTCAGAGACAACCAGTTTCTGTCAGTTCTAAGGTTTAGGATCAGTTTCTGTGCGAGTTAAGTTTGTCTGGACACCCGTCACCCTTCCATGGCCTCTCAGTCCATTAAATCCACAAGGTCACTGACCAACACACCAGCCAAGTCTGATCTTATTGTTGGGTTTCAGGTAGTGTAGCCAATAGGAGGGGTAGAGACACCTTTCCTAGACCTTTTATTCCACTACCTATTGATGTCTTCTTGGAAGAAACAGGAGAAGCAAGAATCGGTCTACTTCAGATGAAATTCAGGAGTCTTGAGCCCCACAATCTTCAATCTTTTATTGAACTGTACACCATATCTCTGCTGTACACTATATCTCTGCTGTACCGTTCAGCTGCTGGTCTCATTGCTCGCTCATGTGTCAGAAAGAGTTCCTGTTTTTTTAAAATACTCTTGACTTGATATTTAAACAGCCTCAAAATTCACTCTTTACTTTTCACATTCACATATTTTATATCACATACTCTGTGGTGAACAGATCTAGAAAATGTATTTGCAGTTACTGTGTTTTTTTTTTGCCTGCTTAGTATATGTGCCCATAGCTAAATATATACCAAAAATAAATAATTTGCAAATTATAGTTTTATAGTAAATATAATATAGTACTTATGACAAAAAAACAATATTCTGGAATAGTGTTTGTCAGTTAGGGTTACTACACATGGGCATTTGGTGTGGGTCATGTGTTTAGGTGGTATTTGTTATGTTAATGTTCAGTTAATGTCCCATCCACATGATAACTGATTTTAAAAAGGTAAAATGAAAAATGGCTTCTACTGGCAGTGGCTGTTTGATAGGAATGTTATTGCAGGCCCCAAGACTAATCCTAAGGATTTGTTGTTGATAAGAATGTTTTCCAGTACTAACAAAAGATGCAGAACCAGCAACATTTTCAACTTCTCTCCATTACAGATTACACATCTCTCTCAAGGGTTGTGAAAACCACACTGTCCCTCACCTTTTAAGTATGAAACTAAATCTTCTAATATGTTACCATTGCTGTCTGAAATCATATCATTTCTTATCTGTTCTTCTGCTAGAATAATCAAATTGCTTTATTGCATAACCATTGTGTTATATATGTGTTTAGACTGTATGTCCATGTGGACATACACAGCACATTTAAATAACTGGCACTTTATACATGTGAACGATTTGCCAGGTGTCAAGGGACACTGAAGAGCTGAAAGTGGGTGTAGATGGTGATAAAAATAAAAGCTCAGGGCTACCGCTGTACTCTGTAGCAGACACATCATAACATTATCTACTCCAAAGACAGAGCTGGAGATAAGATTATAATCTGCTCATGTTGTTGTAGGCGTAAAATTCACAAAAAACTGAGGCATCAACACAGCCATCTTCTCTATTACAAACCTAATGGTGTGTGTGAGGATTAATGAGGCATATAAACCCAGCTGGTGAATATATAAACCTGTATGACATCATGAAGGGGAAAGGGAAAGATTTTAGGATATGGATCAGGAATCAAAGAGTTATATTGCAAAAGGTCACATGCCTTGGTTTTAAATTGATGGGTAACATTAGAAAACAAGTAAATTAAGGCTACAAGCATGTTTATGTTGAATAAACTTGCAGTTTTCTAGGTTTTAGAACTCATCACAATAGAAAGGTCACAGCGACTATGCAAATCACGTTCACATACTGAAGTTCCCAGCATGCATAGCAGCATGAATATATTATGCAGAACTCAGTGTTCCCGTTTCATTTTTGTATTACTGGTTGCTGTTTGTATCCTGAAAAGTGAAAGTAAGTGACATGTATTTGTCAGGCATGGTTACCCATAACCGAAATGTGACGTATGCATTTAACCCATTCTTTGTGAGGAGTGAACACACACACACACACACACACACACACACACACACACACACACACACACACACACACACGGAGCAGTGGGCAGCGATGTCTGCAGCGACGGGAACAATCAGCACCCAAGCGCCCTGCCCAAGGACACCCCAGTTGCCACCTGCCGGCGCCGAAATCGAACCAGCAACCTACCGACTACACGCCCGCCCCACCACCTTGGTTGTTGCCATTCATATTTTGCACGTAATGCTATTTTAAAGCGTTATTCTAAAAGAACATGTTTGTTAATGGCGACCTACAGGAAGACATACCTTTGATTTCCCATTACCATATTAATTAAAGGTTGTAGAGAAGCACGAGTCACACCGAAATTTACATTTATATTGTGGAATAAACCATTTTTACCATGTAGATACATTGATGGAATAAAGGAGGTGACATGGGGAAAAATATTGATTCAGGAGGGTCTTTTCTGTTGTATAAAATAGGACCGGAGAAGAAAGTCAGTGACTGATATTACAGCAAGACTAAAAGGACAAACTCCAGATCAGTTTCGCAAGAACCGTAAAGGAGTTAAACTGCGGGTTATAAAACACCAATTTTCTCTGTTAATTACCATTAACAGGATATCAGACAAATCCTAAAGTCACACATTTAGCCCGTCCGGTAAAGCCCAACATTTTAGTGAATCCTGCCACCTAGTGGCCTGTTGCATGCAGATCAGATTTCATATGTATATCACAGTAAAGAAGAATGTTCAATATCTAGACATGGAAGCACTGAACATAAACGGCAGTAAAATGGCACAAGACATCATTCATAATGCAGACATACCTCAAGAATAGAAGTTTAATTTTAATAGTGCTTTAATAAAGTTCAGCCAAGGCAAAAATCCTCTTTAATGTTTTTCAAACAACTAAAGATCTCTACTTGCATAACAGCCTTCATAGTGACAGATCAGTGACAGCACATTTTGGTACAACAGTATATGAATTCATGTTTAAACAGTAAATTTCCTCACTAAACCCAGACAGTAGTTCTGAAATTGTTTACTTACATTAAAAAGCAAAGCAAATATACAGTCTGTAGGATTTATTGTTGAAAAGCTCTCTCCTTTTCAGACAATGACCTGATAAACAAATTTGAAAGGCACAAAAACAAGGAGCACAACACACTAAAATGTTATAAAAACGTTTCCAAACGACACTAATTCAGAGTGACGAGCCGTTCAAAACTGTTTTAGTGTGAACATTTTGAATTAATTCAGAGTGACAACACAGAACACACAGAATTGCTGAACATATGGACACACACAAAGAGACCAAAAAAAAATCTCTGTGAGGACTGTGAGGAAAGAATTTACAGGGTCAGACTAAAACCAAATATGGAGGGGGGAGGTGACACAAACATGTTAAAATCCACCTCAGCAGAGTATAGACTTAAAAAAAAAAAAAAAAGGAGCACTTCTTTCATAAGAGCACAATTTGGTTTCATCCCCCAAAATCTGATGCAGGAATACAAACTACTAATGTGTAAAAAAAAAGTGTTATCACAATGAAAGTGGAGCGTAGCCTGACCAAGCACTTCATTGACACCTAACGCAGGAATTGCGCGCGCACACACACACAAATGCACACAGGATTTAGATCGTCACAAGCTCTGTGATGCACAGCCCAAACATACGGAGCGAAAAAACAATGATACACAAACACATTTAGTGAAACTGACATTACACTTATTTTACCTGTTCATTGGTATATCTGCTGTTAAACATACAAAGCTTTAAAACACAGCAAATTTCAAAGAAAACTGGTACACAGTTCTTGGTTGCTTGTTTTCGCTAGTTTTAGTGTTTAAGGTGACAAAATGGTGATGAAATAGTCGTCGCGATGCGATTTAAGTTGATGCTGCTACGTAATTCACCAAACAAACACAACTGCAGTAAAAAGGCCATTCTAACACAGTCGACCTTTATGTTAGCATCAGACGCTAACATTGGCTCCCTGCACCAAAAACATTTTCACACGTGAGGGGGAAATATTGTAAATAATAGGTTAAGGACTTCTGTAAAATTATACAGGTAAAAAGGGCCATAAAAAACAAAGAATAATTGGATGGCACACACTTTTGTGCAGACATCACTCAAACAGCACAGTAGCACTGAGACTTTAGTCTTCAGTCCCCAAACTGAAATGTTCATGTCTCAATGTGTCTTGCTTTGACAGTGGACAGTTCTGGGATCTGATCTTTGCCCATTACCACTCCGCATCGCCGATGGCTTTGGAAAACACGTAATCCCGCCCGTTCAAATTCATTATCCCATCTTTCAGGTGAAATTTCCATTTGTTCTTACTTCTGTGAATCTGAAATGACAATTTGACTTATACTGAAAGGGCTAATACTGAAAGCAGAATTATAGCAATCTTATAGCAATGACTGAATGAAATGTCTGCTTGCTGTTGAAGCAGTCATGGCATAAGTTGCAATTATAATATTACTAATCTAAATTACTTTTATGGCCAAAAAGCAAAAATAAAATCAAGTAACTAATGCCTCACCTCCAGTTTTTAAAAAATTAGCTTTGAGTATTCTTCTACATTTAGGCTTAAACCTAATCTATACATTAGACAACCAGGCAAAAGACTATTTACCCACAAACACTCACCTTATCATACTGGCAAACCACCACATTCTCTGTATCAAACAGCTCCTGGTCTTCTTCATCACTCACATCATCACCACTGTTCAATGGTTCCTGAATTCAGAAGAACATTTGACACCCTTGTACCATGACCGGACCAAACACCCAACACCACAATTTTCCTGCATAACACGCACCTCCTCCACCTGTCCATCCTCTCCACCATCTTTCTCCTTATCTTCATCATCATCCTCATCGTACTCATCCTCCTCCTCTTCGTCTTCTTCCGAGGACGTGTCTCCGGCGCCATCCACCTGGAGCATCATGGGAGGTTGTTGCGAGGCCTGTTGCTGCTGCGGTTGCTGTTGTTGAGGCTGTGTTTGAGGTTGAGCCTGCACATGCGCAGCTCCCTGTCCAGGCTGTGCAGCCATGGCCGTTGCCTGCATGACCTGCAACAACACGGTACCCTATGAATGCAAACCTTACAGTAATGGCTCAAATGAGGTATAAAATGAGGTACTTGAGGTTGCGCTGACCTGAGTGTTCTGCTGGACTTTATTTCCTGTGAGGACGATCTGCTGTGGTTGGATGATGACTCCGGTCTGCTGAGGAATACCGCCCTGCAGAGGGGTCAACACCTGCACAAATAGAGCAAACATTCATGTGGAATACACTGAAGTTGTCAGCATTTCCTGTACAATGGATTTAAATGCATTTTACTCTCGTAAACTAAATACACAATTAACTGCACTGACTGCACAATTAACGTTCAGTAAACATGGAAGGGGGTGTGCAGAAGTTGATGTGTAGATTGATTTTATTCAAATAATCTTAACTTTCTTATTACTTAAAAGGGCAGGGAAGGTGCCTTTATAAACATTAAACTTTCAACCAGCATTTTTATATAACTTAACATAAAAATGGTTTCCTTACAGTGGTCTCTGCAAAGCATGCTGGGATATGTACTAAAGATAAAAACCAAACCTGCTGTATGACGGGGGCCTGCACTCCACCAGCCTGCATCTGTGGCAGGACTTGTGGCTGCAACAGCATTTGCTGTTGAGGCTGAATGATGTATTGCGTTCCATTGGCAGCTCTGACCACCTGCAGGATCTGACCTGGAAAGCAAAAAGAAATACGTAAGCATTTTAAAGGCAATATTGTACTGTATAAGCAATGCTGTACAGGGGCCCAGTGTGTTTGCTATTGTCTTCTGAGGATATACCAAAACTTTGTTAGGAAAAAAACGATTCACAGCTCACCGGTGTGGACATGGAATTAGAAGCACACAGATCTAAATACAACTTTTAAAGCTTTCATTGTTACCGCAATAACACATTTTCCAAATTGTTCCTTTTGTGTTCCACAGCAGAGTCACAAGTTTAAAATGATACAAGGCTAGAGTGATTTATAAGTAATTTCTCTCTTTTTTACAGAAACTACTACTGTTTTTCACACAGTCTCATTTAAACATTGTCCTGTTTGCTATAAGTGTGATGTCTTACCCTGAGGGGTGATAAGTTGCTGTATTGGTGCTACACCTGTGGGTAAAGCCAGCGTCGCTGCTGTGGCGGCTGCGCTCTAGTGGAACAAAGATTAAAACACAAGCAGTGAACCTACAGAGACACACCATCAGGTGAAAGAAAAAGTAACTGAGAAAACAATATATGTGCTGGAATTTGCTGTGTAATCCAATTTGACGCCCACAGCTCTCTCTCTCTCTCTCTCTCTCTCTAACCCTATTACCAGGCAGACTCCTCCCACCTCCCCATCTGTTGTCCCGATAGCTGCTACAGTGGCATTAAAAGCTAACACTGATCCTTACCAACAGTTACTCTGCTTATATAAAAGCTACACTTCAGTGTTCCAAACAGGAACAGCATTGCAATGTATCCCAGTGTATCCAGCTTACCATTCCAGTTGCGCTCATGTGCTGGATAAGCTTGGGGTCCTGAACGATGACCTGCTGCTGTGGAGCTGAAATGGAGACATACAAATATGTGTTATTTACCTCAACTCATTAATGCAGGAAAATGACAAAAGCATTGAAAATAATATTTAAACATGGGGTGCAACAATATACCAATGCCACAATTCCCAGTCATTTGCTTTGAGGGCAGAGTTTGACATGATACCATATGTATAATTTTAAAGCAGTTTAACCAAGAACACTGACATACAAACCCTACAGTAAACCAGGTTTGTGTCATACGTCATTATTACACCGTACACACTTGTTTATAAGCACAGTGTGCTGCAAAATGAAGCTATGGTTGTTTATATACTTGCAGAAATATGCCAGTCATAACTACTACTAAAGGGTGGATCTTGAATCATTATTATTAGAAAATTATTATGTGAAAGGGATGTGACTGCTGTGGTGTGATGACCTACTCAGTATTTATCCTCATGTGAATCAATTAATTAATTAATTCAGTGAGTGTTACTAGTTTTTTAGTCCTTAGTTTCTTAGAAATATATTCTTTCTGAGATGGTATGTTGGTAAGAAATATGTCCCTGCTAACATAAAAACAAGCTGGAGCCCTAGTAAATCATTGAAAATGGAATTAAAGCATTTGTGAAACAGTGCTTATTATTCAATATTGGCAGTGGAGATGTGCATTTATGATAATACTTTGCCATTATATACACAAATGCAAACTTGTGAAATTTTAGTTGTTTAAATGTCTAATGATGCAAACAGAATTTGAATGAGAACAAAAACGGACACAGCTGTTGACACAAGACAAAACAACTATGATATGACATCATTGATATGACGTCATACAGCAACTTTCCATATTAAATAGATGGCCACCAGTGGGTTTGACTGGGGCAGCTGTATGTATTTTTTGGGGGTTCAGTTTTGGATATTGTTACGCTTCTAATAAAAGCCATTAATGCCAGTAATTGATGGAAGACGAGTTGAATGCTGGCTGTATCTTACCCTGCTGTGCTGGGGGCAGGAGCACTTGCTGTGGCTGGGCTTGTGGCTGTGTCTGCTGCTGTTGAGCTTGCAAAACCTGCTGTTCCTCTGTGTGGAAGCCATCCACAGCTTTGGACTGCATCAGCTTGTTCTCCCATAGCTGCAGTGCAACAAGACGTGTGCTGAATTAACCATCTATCCATGCAGTATATTAACCCTTGCGGCTCAACTGGCACTAAGAATGGCATGGGTTTGATTTCCAGTAAACGCACTGCAAGCGCTTTGGATAAACGTCTTACCGTTTTAAGTTCCATCAGGACCTGTTCATCCACTCCCTCATCCAGAAACAGCTCGCGAACCTCGCCAATGACGTCCTCCATCACTGACCGATACAGTTTAGGCTATATTGAGACAAAACAAATGTAATGCCTACTGCAGTACAATAAATCAATTACATTTAGCAGGACAGTTCAATACAAATTCCTTCATAAAGCACATTTCAGGATATGTAATAATACTGCAACAATACCGCAGATGCCTGGTTCATAAATGTAACCGGATAATTGTTAATAGATGTTTGTGATTCATAACAGCTGAATTAAAATGAATAAATGGCTCCCACCTTTTTACTAATACAGTTGCATGTTTTAGCGATTCGTGATTATTATACAGAAATGTTATTTATTTATAATGCAGAATTTTCCATCGTTTTATTCATTTATTCCTTTATTGGAAATTCTGCTTCAGCGGAATGTGAAAAGTCCTGCTTCGGAGTGCCGGGATCAAAGCTTTGGAAATACATCGTGTTCCGCAAACGTATGTATTTCTACGGCTAGTTTCCGGAATCCGATGCGTCTATTTGTAGCGCTTCGGTCGTCAGCGGCCCATAAACAGAAACTGCACTTCTGCCACCGCGCCAGCCGAACGCGAACAAACGAAAGAAAAACAACCAACTAGCACACATGCACTTCCGGAAACAGTCATTCCGGAACAAGCAGGCAAATGTTTTTCTCTGTCCAGAAAACCACCATCGCTACTGCAGCACTAATACGTTAACCGAAGGCTTAAAACACGGGTCGACCCCTATATGTGCGCGCGGCCCTTCCGCTCACTATTTAAAGCGCAGTCTGGTGTTTATATGCACAGCCGGTGACGTAGAGCCGAGTAGCACCTTCCCATCCCGGGCAGTCTATATTAGAGCGCCGGTATGGCTGTATAAAACCAGGCGTCTGAAAGAAGGAGGGTCAGAGGCGGAGAGAGACACACACAGGCAGAGAAGGGCGACGGTAGCCATGATGAAACAGAATTTGCCTTCACTGTAACGAACAGTTTCCTTGACCAGATCTTATTATAAACATCGGGCCAGATCCGGGATTTTTTACATGGCTTTCGGTATTATGGGGGGAAATGTGCTCGAAAAAATAAGATATATGATCAGGATGACTCCGTTGTAACCATGGCGCAGCCGATATACAGGAAAGACAAATCTACCATCTTTCTATGTTTCTTGATTCTCCACATTAGTTTTAGATACATCTACTGCGGACCAGCGCTCAGAAACTGCATCTGTATATCAAAATGATTTAGTATCTGCAGCATCAAACACCGCTTTATACACGACCGCGGTCAAATGTAATAAAGTCCGTGTTGGTGTTCAACAAAATGCGTTTTCTAAAGCCTTATTCAGTGAATCTACACTAGATCCAAGGCATTTCTCCAGAATCACCAGATCAGACGCAGCCGTATGCTTTCCTATCACTACACACTCACACTTCCTTACAAAGAGCTCATGTGGATCAGATTTGATGTGTGCGGCTAATATCTTTTATTATTGAAATTGCCAAGTATGGGTAAAATGTACTGCGTCTAGCCACAATGCTTGGACACGTATGTGATTTAGAGTATGAGTGCCGTTTGTCTGATCCTTACCACTTGGTTCGAGTTAGCCGAGCTCGCCATTATGAGCGCAGTGGGGGGAAAAATACACAGCAAATATCAAGCAAGAGAGCAAAAAAGCATTTAAAAAAATCACGGAAACATGTAAAACGCCGAAGACGATTGTTTAAAAGTTGCCGGTCTACAGTTTGGAAATAAAAACACAGCTGTTTACGGTCTTATTCACAGTCCCAGGGCTGCTGTTCCCCAGCCGTCCGTCTTCTTCAGTCCTCCGCCTTTATATACTGAGCTGCGCAAGACACAGGGCAGGGTCAAGCAGACATTGGGTGAAATATCGCGAGATTCTAACTCACTTAAACCGCAGGGCGTTATTCACAGATCTCGAATCAGTACAGTGCTGCGGTAATTGGATTGTCTAGGTAAAGAAGAGCGGCGTAAAGACTGTGCTCAGACCAGTTAAAAAACTTGCATTGCATCTGTCAACATAAACCGAGACGTAATACGTAGCTTATTTCTTGTACTTTAGCTGTTCCTATTTCAACAGCACGAAATTCCAACCAATTATTCTCTTAACATTTATTTAATTGGTCAATGTGCATGAAAATTTTGTATATATATTACTGTACATAATAAGTGAAACCCTAATGGAGTTACTATTTTAACCACACGAGGGCAATACAAGCCACTCAATAATCACATATTCCTAATTTGTAACGAGATCAAAATCAGATGCTTTAATAACTTTAAATCCTTACAAGCTACAAACTGTGTAAACGTTTTTGGAGGTTAACATTTAAAGAAGTTCAGAGTTTGAAGAAGTCAAATAAGGAAACAAATCCCTATACTGTATCTCTTACAGAATGTCTAATAGAAAGTCTTACAGAAATCTCTTGTAGAAATGTCTGGTACCAGAAAGCATGTTTGTTTAATTTTAGAGAATAAATAGAGGTATAAAGCGTATATTTGCCTGGTGGCACAGTAGGGTATCAATATCTTTGTTTCCTTTTTCATTTTAGGTTTTAGGTGTCATCTATTCATATGAATTTCATTCTTTCTCACTCTCTCTTTTCTAGTCTCTTTCTCTTATTACACTTCTGAAATGTTCGTTCAATTCACAAATATTTGGCTCATTTTCACTGGATAAACCAAAAGACACTCTTGAGATATAAATGCAATAAAGATATTAAAATAACGTAATGTATTAAGATACTCTTTTTATATGGACTCACACAAAGAGTAATAAAATGTATCAAGCACAGATTGCTTGCTTATGGCTCCTGGAGTTGCATAGCAACAGCGCTGGCTCCAGCTCTACAGAGTGAAAACAGGGAGCTGGTGGCTGCTGATTAAGCCTGTATTGCCTTTAATTATGAATAGAGCTCCAGTTGCATAAACCACTATTGAGTTCCATTAGCCACACCCAAGATCCATGTATCTTAAACATGGGATAAATCATTGAAGGCTGTTTTCAGGTAAACCAAATACAGTTTAATGTATTACATATCATCTGAATAAAAGTATGCATCATATAGCATTTAATACTGAATGCATGATATTACTTGTTTAAGAATTACATGATATGATATTATTACACCATTATGTGTAATGAATACTGTACACACACATAACAACTGAACACTGTAAGCTTGTTACTTTGAGTGGACTGTAATTCATTGCAGTGTTAAAGCCTGTATTTAATAAAATAGTACTACAACGATTACTATTAAAAATGTGTATTAATTAAAAGGAAAACAACTTCCCAATAAAACTCTGATATTTTTATTATTGCAACTGGAAGACAATACATACATAAACATTATTTTTAGTTTCAGGAGAAATATGTGGAAAAGTAACAACATGATGTGACAATATTGTCACGGAGACAGTGTGATTATTTACATGTATTGATGAAATAGTTTGATATTGTTCTTTGGCAATATGATTGCACACCAAGGAAATAGACAGCTTTAAACTCGTACAGCATTGGCATCTGAGTATTGAAAATAGACCTGGTCAAATACATATTTATCATGACTCCATTGTGCTGTAAAATCATACCAGACCACTAGTGACTTAAAGTACAAGGACAAAAAACATATTTGGCAAAAACAAACAAACAACATCAACAACATTGACAAAATCCTTATATTATTTCACAAACATTTTCAGAGGCAGTGAAAGTTTTCCAATAAATACATCATGCATATTTTTTCTCCCTTTCATCTTATATGGATTTGCGTGAATCTTAGTTAACCATTAAATCAATTTAAAATGGCATGTCATGGGACTGGCATAAACTGAAAGCAAAACTGTAGCAGCAGTTTACTGCCTATGTAAATCAAAGAGAGCAGGGTCAAATTGTGTCTTTTTTTCCGACCATTTGCTTTCCATTGCTCCCACAATATCACTCCATCAAATACACCCCTGCTGAAAACTGTTTAACTATTAAAGAAAGTGCTGAAATATTGAGGGATATTAAAGTATTTTAAAGGACTGAAAATGGTTGATATATCTGTGCTCCTCTCCCCTGGGGGGACCTGTAACATTCAAAAAGAGTTTCAATTGTAAAACAGAATTGGAGTGTAAACATAATGATAGATGCTGCATAACAAATTCACTGTATTGTGATGAGCCTAACAGACAATAAGGTTTCAGAACAACACCATGGGACACCCCTGAACGCTTGAACATTCAGTTTCACAGAAGAAGTTCACGTGAGGGGTACGAGAAATAAAGAAAACATTTAAGCCAAGACATAAACTGTTTTAGGAACCACATGATTTAGACTCAAAGACATCCGCCTCCATCTCAATTATTTGCCCACTAAAGCCATTTCTAATTCCTTGTCAAACTATTTCAGTACAATTTATGATATCAACGATGCAGGTTGCACAATGAAAATGACCTTAACAGAGTATTTAACAATTACAAAAGAACAGAACAGACATCCAAGCACATGAACTAAAGGCAGGCACAACCTTAAAGGGTGTACAGAGTGCTAGGTCATTTAACACTGAGTATTAACAATATTGGAACACTTACATCAATGAATTGAAAGGGACCACCAAAACCGAGGACCACAAAAAGGCAAAATCAGTTTCACCTGATATTCAATACAAGGCAGATCTCATTGTTACGAAGTTTTTAACAAGACTCTTCCTTTGGAAAAGTTGTCTGCCGTAGAAGAGATACAGTTTAAAAAAAATGAAGAAAGAAATCTATGTTTTAAGAGACGCCCATTAGGCCCTCTTCTTGTTTTGTTGTAAGAAAATAAGCCATGCGTCATGCTAAATATCTATCTTACATGATCTTTCATTAAAAAAGAAAATACTTCTTTCTTATGTACAAGCTCCCATGCAATTTAACTGAGGAAAGAAAACTGAAAATCTTGGGCAAAAACTGCCTTCCGTAAAAAATGGGGAAATTTTTACAGTGTTATCCTGACAGGACAAATTGCTTGAATTGTGATAAAGATAAAAAAGGCAAATTAAAAATACAAATTAATAAAAAAAGAAACATTTTGGCAAAATTGATAATACAATAGGCATAACTGACACATTGCTTGAAATAAATCAGTTTGTAGTGTGCGTCAAACAGGAACCAACATCATTAATGTTTTAAACATCAGGAATTTTGCGAGAATTGGCATATTGCATTTGACCTTTACATTTGTTATCCATTGGACACAGGTCATTTTTCCTCTAAAACCTTTGCTGCTGTATAAATATAATATATTTGTCTTACAGATGTTTTTGTCATATAGTTCGACATTTCTACTATTATCGGTCTTACTAAGTGTGCATGGAATAGCTGCACTATCATCTGGGTTTCATCTTTGGCACACTTTAGAGCGAGCAGCACAATAAAATCACCAGCTTAACCTTCTTATACACAACTGGAAGAATTGCTACAACAAAACTGACGGTGCACTCAGAGGGTTGCTGCGCTGGCCACTTAACAGTGTTGACGCAATACAAATGTACAACATACAAAGCAATACTTTCAGTTAACGATTCCATTGTAGAAGCGTATTATTGTAGTGAGCCATATTTATTTACCCATGAAGGATAATACAGAGGTTAGCGTTGGGCTAATTATGGGATTTAAACATGACAACCCGCTCTATTTAAAATAACTACTAATATTGCTGGATCCCATGCGAGTAGAACGTTTTAGACTAATTTAGTTAATTTATTATAGAGGTAATTTTTTGGCGAGGAAATATTTGCTGAGTGCACCTTTAACTTGTTTCGGTTGACTTGATAAACTCAACCGAGTTTAAACTCAACTGATAAAAACATTAAAACATTTTTGCACTCAAAGAACCAAAACTACTATGGCTTTTTTCCATCTTTGCACATACACACATACAGGCACACACACTCGCAGATACACACAAAAACAACATGTACATGAGAATCAGCCAGAAATTAAATTGAACACAGGACAACAGTGATTTTATTGATATTGCAACAACTGACTAGAATTCACCTGATATCCCGGAACAGAAGTATTTAGATCTGTGTTAATATTTTCATTCTTTGCTAATCTTGCACTTCCTGTTTTAGCTCTTTCTGAACTTTACACGCCCGTTGACCGTTTTTATTTAACCCGGTGTGCACGCCAGCCAGGTGGAGCAATGACCCTGCTGCCTCCTTCATCTCCTCATCTTCCTCCTCATTTCCCAGGAGCTTCTCAGCCCTCCTCTTCTTCAGGGGAAGTGTGTCACCAGGGGTCCGCACGTGACCTTTGGTCCACAGCAGTCTTCTGCGCTGGAGTAGGAGGTGGGAGGGAGGCGGTTTAGCGTCCAGCGGAAAGTCTTTTTGTTCCTCCTTGACCTCAGTGATTATCACCTCCTGTCCGTGGCTGTAGGCAGAGAGGGATCCCTGAGTGGAGCAGGAAGAGAGGGAGGAAGAAATGTCCCTCTTTGTGCTCAGGGACTGGGAGCTGCTGTATGTATGATCCTCCTGTTGATCATCGCTGGGTGGAAGAGAGTCACTGTGAAGACCATTTTTACCCCGTGTCAGATAGTCGCCTAGGGCTGATCTGATAAGTCAGAGAGAGGCAAAGCATATTATTAACATTAAATATATTACAACTATGCATCTGAAAGATACATATATCCAAACAAGAAACACTCTCACTTGTGTTGTGTCTGGGAATTTAAACCATTGTGGTTGTACAGTTGAGCTTTTTACATATGTATGTATGTATGTGTATAAATTACATTTAATAATATGAATACTTTTAATATGAATTTACTTTTACATTTAATAATAATTATTACAACAAATGTTTGACAACAATTACTTAATTTACTTCTACGCTGAGGTAACTTAATTTACATTTAAGCATAAATGTAACACAAATGTGAAGTTTAACAATTCATTAAACAATACAGTGTCTTGTCTTTTTTATCTGAAAACCTTTGGTCAAAAGCCAAGAATTCATACGTTTCAGTGTTTGTTATTAACGTTGTTAAAATGTTCCCATGTATCTTTTTTCCAGCTCTGTGAATGTGTGAATGAGCTTAGAAGCATACTGACCTCACTGCTGTGGTCCCCCTGCTCACAGGACTCAATGGAAGGGGTCTGATAACTGGAAAGAGCCCTTGAGTGGCCATACATGAGCCATGTTGTATCACTCTCTGTGGAACTGTCAAACAAAACATCCTCAGTTACATCTCACAGTATGGAATATTACACACAAGCAATATTACTGTATATGACCCAAAGATTATATGGTAATATGGGCAGAGCTTTCTCATGGCCTTTTTTGTTGTCCAACTAGATATATAATATCTAGGTTGTGTTTATATAGACCAAATAACATTGAATAATTAGGTTTATTGTAAATGTGGCTAATATTATTTAAATGTGTTTAAGGATTTTACTTATGATTCACATTTCTGCTGTAGGTGTTCGTATTCAGTCTATATTTAATTAACAATGTAATTAAATGTAAAGAAAAAATATGATATTCATAGTAATTCTGTGTATAAATGTATGATGTTATAGCAACAGTAATCTTCTAACAAAAATAATCTTTTTTGTTCACCATATATAAATAGTCACCTCAAACTAAAACAATTGCTACATGTTTCTTGCACAATGCTATCATATAGCTTCAGAGATTTTCCACGAGGAAAGCCATAGGATTAGAATCTAATATGATTTGGATGTACTGTGCCTTTAAGAAACACACAGAAAAGGACACACAGACAGCCTTCACAGCTGTCCAGTCACTCAGAGATTATAAGCACACTGGTGTCGGCTAGTTTCATGCTTAAGCGAATCAGCCTTGAGCTAAGACTGTCCAGTTGAGCGCTTGACACACATACACACGCACTGAGATCTTTGCTTTTCTGTAGACAGCCATCAAGACATTGACATCACTCAAAAGCCAATAGCCCTGTTCAGACACTTTTCACAGGCAGCTCTGCCTCCATTATTCCATTATCAAGAGCAGACGAGAAGGAGAGAGGAGCCACTACAGTCAGATAATGTATCCATTTCCTTCCATTTAGCTGTTCGCTGTGGAGTGGAAGGGAAGAACCCTGATTGGAATCGAATGGACATTTAAACGGCTGGGACTCCAACAGGGAGTGAAAAAGAGAGAGAGAAACAAATGCACTTAAAGACGAAGCAGTAGCAGAAATGAGAGAATCAGTGACAAAAAAAGAGTGATTCCTGAGAGATTACAAAGGTAATCTGTAGGCTCACAGCAGCTATTTGAGCTATAAAGAGTTATTTTCTTCATCAAAATCTAGAGTCTCTTGTCCAGAGACAGAATATGACCTAATTTAAAGAATGAAAGACCCACGCTAACTTTGTGACTAGCCAATTCCTGACAAAATACATCTCTGCATTTATAAATTTGCCAGTTTATTTCCTAATCGATTTACAGGACATTCAAGCAAAACATTTTTGTTTTTATCAGCAGGAACGTTCCCTAGGAATCCACTTAACCACAGAAACTTAATTAACATCAATAGTCTTTGTTTCCTAGAAGAAGAACCAAAAATATTGATGAACAGATGAGGTAATAAAAATAGAATCAAATGAGACGATTGCTAATGACTATGGTGCTGTAAAATGAATGCAGATCTGTATGTGCTGAATTTGATGCGAAACGTTTGAGCTCTTATTGAAATCAATAACAGTTTTGATTACAGACATGCAAATCTGTGCTTGGTTTGTGACATCATCAAGATCTTATCTAAAATGTCTAATGGAGACATTTGTGGTCCTTCTCTTATGAGAAATACCTGAAACACAGGAGACTTTAATTTGGTTTCAATTTGCTCTCAATTTAATATCACTGCTGTCTAGGACAAATAATTGAATCTCATCTGTGATTTTCCTGTGGGATACAGCACTTCTCCTCTTGTCCAATAAAACGCTCTCTGGGATAAGAATACCTCTCGCCTAATACCACACGTGAACACCTTCATGGGGTATGACATACGTCAGCGTGAAAAAAACACAGGGCCTTCACCTTGCAAAAGAACTCCTCCATTTTTTCTGAAGAGTGGACTTCCTGGCCATAGTGGAGGGCTGTGATAAAAACAGAGAGAGTGAGAGAAACAGAGAGAGAGACAGAATTCAAAAGAGCGACACACTAGAGTGATAAACTAACATTTAAAACATTTTAAAGAATGCATTTTAAGCTTTTATAAGCTTTATTAAAAATGGGAGGAAACTGTAAAGTTGGAATGAGAAAAATGAAGCTCTGAGTTTGTGGAATGCAAACTGGAGACTTGACGGGTAACACCGACGTCTGGTCGAAATAATACAGACATTCCGGCGAGGTTTCAATCTTATTATTCACCATGATTACTCATCAATGGATCCAAATGGCTTCCATTTCCAATAACAGTGTATATTATCCCTCCCCTCAGGCACTGGACTTACTCCTTTAATCCTGAAACTATATCCTCAAGTGCAGCAATAAAGTAATTCTGGCTAAAAATTACAATACTGCCAAATGCATTCCACTGTAAACCTGCCAAATGAACACATTAACTAGCTAAACCTGGTCTTAACAAACACAGCCTGAAATTAAACAGACTACCAGCCAGCAGGTTTCAACCTGGTAGACTTGGACTAGCAACAGGGCAGCTATGCTATCTAAAACTAGCTATTAGTTTTTTTTAAGACGTATTTTAGCTGAATTTTTAAATTTTTATTTACATTTTCCAAAGCACACTTGTTTATAAGAACTAATTTGTATTTGATGAAAAAGAGACACTTATTTTAAAAACTCAGCGTTTGTAAATCAAGCAACTGTATAATTAACTGTTATACTGTTTACACAGTAACTGATTTTCAGTTTCCATAAGAAAACCAGAGACCACAAGCTACACCCTTTAAATGAAAGTGGCAAACAATCAAAGAAAATGAAAAAAAAAAACACCCTGTATCCACTGTTGCCATAGAATTTAGCGTTGCTAAGACTATTATAATTTATTTTAGCGCTGTCTGTCCTATTCCTGTTTTTTTCTTCTTTTCACAAATAGCTTTGTGTTACTATTCCACCTGTCTCATGCATGTGTTGCCATGGAGGTGCTCTGGTCGTCACAGCAACAGCAGAGGAGGAGAAACAGCTCAGGAAGGGCAAATGTGTGCCGTGTTTTTTACATCCCACAGATTCCCCAAAGGAATAGATGCTGATGAAGTGTTCAGGAATGAGTGAGGAACTGACCCAAAGGAAGGTCAGGACAGAGGACATCATAGAAAGCTGTGTAACACTGACAGTGTCTGTGTTACACGTTACATCTACTCACTATAGTAACTATAATTACACACAGCTAACCCTAAACCAAAGGCCTAGCCCTAGTAATCCTAACCTATAGTAAATGCATGTTAATTTACAGTACTCAATACTTGTAAACAAATGTACAGTATAGTACATTTAAAAATTGTACAGTATAAAATGTACAGTACATACATGTTACTGTTGCAGCTGAAATTACACACACTTAACCCTGAGGTACTACCTACATGATTGCATGTTAATACTATTTAAAATGGTGAAAAATAAATCTTTAATCTCTATAAATCATTTTTTCTTTAATAATTATAAAAGTGGTACTAGGTGTTGAAAACAACTCTGAGAAATTATCAGAGAAATTAATTAATAAAAATTAAATGCGTTAATTTTGCCCAAAACACTGAAACTAATAATGAAAAACTAATAATGACTAACAAAAACTAAATCAAAAACTAAATGAATTTAATTCAAACAGTATGTGTGAATTAAATTCAAACATACTGAAAATAAAATGGTATACTGAAATTCATTTACAATTATAATAACACTATATCATGGTAAAGTTTGCCTCAGTCACATTTTGTTTGAGTGCTCACAATAAACAAATACCTTTTTTTTCAGCTTTTGCATAATAACAAATACATCACACTTTGCCTCAAGTCGTCAACTCTTTCTTCAGAAACGGAAAGTCTGCGCTAAGATTTTCAAGGGCCACACAAAATGGAAACTGTAAATGAAAGTAACTGAAGAAAACAAACTGATGAAGACCGAAAAGCAATAACTGGTGGGTGCAAAGAAAAGGAATAGAAAGGAAAAAAGGATAAAAAAGAGAAAATCTAAGCGAGAAATTGAGGCATTACCTGTGGTATTGCTGAGGAGAGGCAGATGGGGAGGTAGAAGGTTTTGGAAGCCGAGGAGAATACGGATGATATGGAGTCTTCTTCAGTGCCTGAATCAGATTGTGTCTGTAGTCAGGATCAATAGACCAGAGAGAACCTTTTCCTATGCTCTAGAAAACAAATAAAAGGGGGTTATTGTCATGCAAAATCTTAAGTATTGCAGTACATGGATAAACTATAGGAAGCCAGTGATGTAACCTAAATTAGGGGCTTAGCCAGGATAGAAACATGAGACCTTTGGCAGCTAAGTTACAATCACACTCCTTGATCTACACTTGAATTGGTTCCTGTGGCTCTTAAGAACCTTTTAAAAGAACATAAAACACAGATATTGTGTGTTGTAAATGCATTTGGAACATCAGGTTTAGTCAATCTGGACATGTCTTGTGATCTGAAATCCCAAACTGTAATGTAGTAAATATCCATAAATAAATCTGATACCCATTTGCAAAGCTGACAGGAAGCTGAACAGCAGGATGGCAGATTAGAATCTGTACTCGAGACCCTTGTTGTCTAGTGAAGACAGAGGCACCTTTAAAATTGCCTCAACAGGCAACACTAGCATGTATTTTTAGATCAAAGAAGCTATTCTCCACCTAATTAAGCTGTCTGCCCTCCATCAGAGACTTCCAGAGCCACACTTCACTTCCCCAAAAACAACTCACACAAGCCATGAAATTTAACCAGTGAGCCTTTGATCTCAGCTTTGGGCACTGATATTATGGTAATTAAGGAACAGTCACTGGTAGGGACGGGTCACAATAGTCAACTAATCGACTAGTCAATTTGCCGAGGCTCACTAGTTTGTTTACATTTTTTTAAATGCTTCCTGGGGCCCCTAAATCCTGTTTAAAATTAGCCTTGTTATTTAGAAGCCCCCCGAGAAACGCATTAGCTGATACCAGCCTAATTTTTCATGGCTTTCTTTAGTCTGATTGATTGGTTGTTCGGGCAACCTATCAGCTAAAAGGTTTTACTTATACTTTGCACATATTTATCAATGTTACTCTTACCATGCCTTTTTTATCAGTGTTTGCTGACACACGACAGATTTGACCAGCAAGCAGTAGCGTGAATGTCGGGGAAAGCAACTTTATTCCATATTTATTTCTGTGGGTGACTTTGTGTTTTTCACACTGGTGGAGGAGCCATTAGTCCAACATGCTGTTTCTACCCAGGGTGCATGATAATTCAAACACACTCATTCATAACTTCCTCCACCAGTCTTCCATCTGCCCTCAATTAACCTGACGTACGTTATTCAGCAGCTATGGCATCTGGGTACAGCTCCATCTCACCTGCCGGGGAGAACCACACGATCACTCGCTACGGGATAAAAGGGAGGGGCAGACACGCACCTGTGCTTTCACTGGTCTCCAAGGCAACAAGCAAGAGAGAGAGAGGGAGAGATGGAAGGGTTGATCAAGGCTTGGCAAGAGCATTTTCAGTCTACACTCTGACAAAAGTGCCGTTTTATAACCAGTCCAGACTTGTGTGCTAATCGTTTAATGTCATAAATGTTAAAAGCAGATCATTGCTGTAAATGCAATGGCATAATAATTTGGCATAACATCTATAATATCAACAACCAACAGCAACATTAGTTCACTGTGCAGGAATGTGCAAGAGTGTTTCAGAAGGTAAATAGATTTAAGTAACTCAGATCCTGAAGTCACATTTATGTTTTCTGTTATCTTGTTGTGTCTGAGGGTGTAGACAATCACAGAACTTGAACGTGCAGGTTTCAGTGCAGAATATTGCATAGCCGCATAGCTGGCCTGGGTAGGTTGTACTGCCATTCTGTTGTTGTGTTGTTAAAAGTGGCTATTTATAAACAGCTACAAACAAACAAAAATAATGACATTTCAAAAGAAAATAATTTAGCCCAGAGAAATTGTTGCATTTGAGTTTTACTCATGTATGAGAAGTTTTTAAGCTTTTTGTAGCTGTTGTGACTTTCTGAAGCTTATAACGAATACTAAACGAAAGTGCAAAGTGTCCAACAGGAAGTTGCTTGTCATAATGGCACCCCCTATAGAGACCTGAGGAGAAAGGTGTGGCCTTCTTATTTGTTAATAAAAAATGGCAGGTGAAAATAATAGCAAATGATTCTCCACACCTACAGGACACCAGGTAATACTGACAAAATACGCTTGTCAATATTTAACAGTAGATATTTCATCAGTCATTAATCAAGTGACCCGACCACAAGACCACAGTGACTTTTGCAGTTTTTTTGCATCGCAACAGCAAAATAAGCTGAAAAAGCTATAAGACCAAGTTATTTTGTAATGGATAAAAAAGTGCATTTACCATCAATACCTATTTAAAATTCAGCAATTACACTGTTAATGATAAATGCAGATTAGCTAATGATCTCAGAGGTCACTTACGGAAAGTCTTACAGACACATTTAAAAAAAACAGCTTGTTTAACAAACAGGTATGTGCACATAAAACTAAATGTAGGTTGTTGTTGAAACAGGAAACTTAGACTAACATTGTAAGTGGATTTCAGAGCAAAAACAATGCAACAGAAGTATAAAATACAACCACTTTATAACACATACACATACATTGTATGCATAAAATTGCATCTGCCCAGAACTTATGCACAAAAGTGCAGATACATTTGTTATGTTTAACCTTTGGGGTTTGGCTGAAGCTGTAAAGACTGACGCCTGTTAGAAAACTGGAATTGATCTACCAAAGTTGCCAGAATAAAAGCTTTTAGACTCTTAGCACCTGTAACCGAAGAACCAGACTGTTGATCACAATAATTATGTCCGTTCTGAGGCATGCGTTTCAATTGGATTAAACACCAATTGAATTGATCAAATCAAGAAAGAATTTTAATGACTTGAGTATGTTTTGAACACAAATATTTTCAATTGAACATCAGGAATTCGAAAATGAAAAACACCCACTTATTGTTTTTGTTTTGATCATAATAAAACACTGAACTAACTGCAACAGTTATATTTATAATCACACACAATAGCATTTCATTTTATCTCATTCATTCGGATAATTTTGTCTTCAGGACAGATGGACTACGCAGTCTATATTTGAAGGGCTGGAATGAGCGTGTGAAATTGCTGCATGTATAATTAAGACACATTGGTTTGGTAAACCACCAAAATTACTTTCTAGTGTGAAGCATGATACAGCTGGCCAAGTAACTTGAACTTTACCAACCTAAACAGATTACTGTGTTCTATACCACTTCCCTGAAAATGTAGCCACACAAACCGATCTGCTCACACACATAGCAACACAACCAATCAGTTTGGCTGTTGCTACAGAAACTGCATGCTTTTCATGTCAACTACAGAGTGGTTGCTATGGGGATACATATACAAGGAAACTATATTGGTCGTAGTTAAGAACGAAATGACAACATGACAGGTACAAACACACACTCTTACACGCACACATACATAATGCAAATACACTCCAGTGGAAAAAAACATGTTTTTAATCTTTTCATCTGCATAGGTGTCATATTTTATCAATATTTGTCAAATCTAAACAGAAAGCAGAGACAGTTTGATTATTTTGATTATAATCATGAGTGTTTTCACATACACAGGAGAAGTCATAAAAACAGAGCATAATACTTTAGACACTGTTGTGACAACTCATTTGTCATAAAGTTAAGGTGGACTTTGGTTTAAGGTTAATGTGGTACAATTATAAGGTTAAAAAGTAAGAGAGATTTTTAAAACTCCTGCACTGAAAAAAGAACATGATCACATGATCAAAACAAGAAAAACAAGAAAAAAATGAAATGAAAAAAGAACATGAGCAAAAAAACATCAGGCTGATGAAATATTGCTAGAAAATCAGTTAGGAAGACAAATTATTTCCATTTTAACAACAGCTTTTTTCATGTCAAGGCAAAGTTAACACTGTAAAAAACATAAAACTCAATGAAATCCTTACCTGACTGCGATCCTTATCCACCTTTTTGAAGCACTTGTTGAGTGACAGGTTATGACGCACTGAATTCTTCCAGCCAGTAGGGGCGCTAGCGAAATATGGGAAGTGCTCTAGTATCCAGCCGTAGATGTCTTTAACAGGAAGTCGTTTAGAAGGAGCGTCCTCTATTGCCATGAAAATGAGGCAGCTAAAAGAATATGGAGGTTTGCGGCTGGGACCCGTAGACAGGTGGTACGGTGGCTCACTGGGCTCAGGAGAAGATGAAGCTGAGGATGAAGAGGGCTCGCGGCAACAGTTAGCATCTTGCAGGGGGCTGACGCTACGTAGGCCAGAGTGACCCAGGCTGGTTAAAAGATCGGTGCTCTCGTGCAGCCAGCTGAGGCTGGTCAACTCCTCATCCTCTGCCTGGCTGAGGGATGTAGACAGAGCGAGAGACAGATCAGCTGCTTCTGTGTCCTGGTAGAGCTGACTTAGACCCCGTGCAACACTTCCACTGCTGGGGCCCTCGGCCTTCTTCCCTGGGGGCATGACCACTGGACCCATGCAGCCCTCAGCTCCTGCAGTGATGAGAAACAGAATTAAAGCAAAGATTCACAATCCCAAATGAAACCACCAGAGACTGAGAAACGCAAATAAAACGGACTTAAAAAAAACGAATGAGTTATTCTTAAGAACACAAAGAATGCTGCCTGTGAGATCCCAAAGTTTAAAGCTTATACTGTCACATTGATGTATGAAGGATCTGAATTTTAAGACGCTGTAAAATCAATTTGAGACCACAAAGGCATTCCTTAAAGGCTAGGATTTACCTCACATTATCTTGCTACATAGAGAGATGGTTCAAATCCATAGCTTTTCCATAACTTCCTGTCCTCTTCCTGTATTAATTAATAAAAAGTGGAAATCTAACAAACAATTATATAAAAATTGGGATCCAGGAAAATGGGATCTAGACACAGCGCAAGCCAGATTTGAACCATTATATCCTAGAATTATATCCTAAGCATTGTTTGTTTATCCAGCCAACTGAATATATGACTAATAGGGACACCTGAGTTTATAAACCTGAGAATCATTGCTTACAGAGAAATATATGGCCATTTTCAGCAATGTGTGTGTGTATGTATCAGCAATGTGTGTGTGTTAGTCTGTGCCTGAGTTTGTTTATCAGTTCATGTGTTATGTGGTGAGGTTAGCAGAAGGTTGAATTTTAGTAGAAAGTAAGCCTGCCCCTATCTGAAGATGTTTATCTAAATAAGAACTTATCACACACTGCCCAACTCACAGTATGTAATCCAGTAATCTCCCCCCGCAGCATTAGCCATCACTTTAAACTCTCCCTCTCACACACACATGCCATCCCGCACCCTTAACTTATACATCTCGTGCATGTAAACTGATATACCACAGGCCCCAACTGCCTGACATAGCAATTCAATCACTCAACAACAGCATATGCAGCAGAGCACCCTTTGGAAAATGCACAGTCATGCCTTAAGGCTGTATTTGACACCTGTGCCTTCCTGTCAAAGCTGTAACTCTTTTCACTTGCATTGATTGACAGCTGCCACGGCTAGTGCGGCATCTGTATCCATGGCAACAAAGCAAGATATTATCCAGCCTCACAATTTGGAGCACAAATTCCCCGGGGTCAGTCGAGGCATGGCTGGGTTTATAAGGCAGATTATACAAATGCAAGCTACATCATATCAGCATCACACTAAGGGAAAAACAAACTCACAGTTTTGGTTTCTATTTGTCAGACTGTCAGTATATTCCAGAGTAATCCTTTTCTTTAAGCCTTTAATGATACTCTACCAGAGTCTTATAGAGAACATTTATGCTGAAATATGACAGTTTTCCTCTCACCTTTGCATGAAGGGGAGGTTGTGTTAGGACACTTGTCTTTCATCTCAGGACCCCTGAGGAGCTGTGATTAAATGTGATTATGTGTTGCTTACTTAAAACAGCAGCTCCGTCACTCTGAATACTCTGAGCCCAGTCAGGCAACATAGGGCGGAAATATTCAGCAAATCTTTGACTCGCCTTTTCTCAGACTTATTAAATTATGTGGTGCAAAATATAAGCTCTGTGATCTATAGTCAATAATGAGTCGAAATGTAACAAGCATACCAGAGCACAGCTTGGAATAAACTGCACATGTGATGAAAGATCTACTTTGAAGAAAACAAACAAGGACATAACACAGCCTGAAATAATTTGGGCTAATATATAAATCTAGTAGACAATCGAAGGCAACTGCAGCAGATTGGCAGGCCAATTATTAGTTAAGCTGTGTAATAAAAAAAATTACAGCATAAAGGCTTTTTCTAAAAACATACACATACACACACACATTATGCAGTTCCTCAGTTCCTGCTTGTTGTGTTTCCACGGTGGCGCTGCCACAAAACATTACATCTGACAGAAAAGGGCCAGCTACATTTTTTGTTGCTATGACAACAAACTACTTGAACCGGGTACTATTGGGGCTGCCACTGAACTTCCTTTACGCTCATGAATAAATTACTTCTAGTTGCTCACAAACAGTTCTCCTAAGAGTTTCAGTCTTATTTGTGTTTATGCCTTTGAGGACACAGTCCACAATTTTAGGCACATGCAATGACTGTGACAAAACACACAAGAGAAATTCGAAAAAAAACTGCAAAAAGTTTGACTGCAACTGCCTAAAATGTAACATAAACAAAAGTATTTATGAGGTTGGCACATGCATTTAGTCCCACATTACATGTCTGCCCCATTGTGATGTTTTTTTATATTTTGCTTGTCGAATTATTGATCAACCACCTTCACTTAGGTGTGCAAGCATTTGTCCAGTTTTACTGGAGGAATGGTAAAAAAATATATTTTACATGTATTTTGAGTAAAAAAAATCATACCAAATCAAGATTCTTAATATTTGTGCATATACTAAACAAACATTGTTGATATTCTTTAATGCAGTACAAAAGGAAAATGTTTGAAAAAT
>JBAJNP010000623.1:20205-58652 GCA_036877545.1 Yasuhikotakia modesta | reverse complement strand
TTGACTGCAACTGCCTAAAATGTAACATAAACAAAAGTATTTATGAGGTTGGCACATGCATTTAGTCCCACATTACATGTCTGCCCCATTGTGATGTTTTTTTTATATTTTGCTTGTCAAATTATTGATCAACCACCTTCACTTAGGTGTGCAAGCATTTGTCCAGTTTTACTGGAGGAATGGTAAAAAAATATATTTTACATGTATTTTGAGTAAAAAAAAATCATACCAAATCAAGATTCTTAATATTTGTGCATATACTAAACAAACATTGTTGATATTCTTTAATGCAGTACAAAAGGAAAATGTTTGAAAAATGCTGCCATTTTTTCTGCACAATGAAACTGAATGGGGACTAACATCTCATTTGTGTTCCACAAGCGAACTGTTCCTTTAAGTCAAGGCAGTGAATGCCAGCAGAGGTCTCAAAGGACATTTCATTCAAAACATTTGCATTCTACGAAACCAGCTAAAGGGATTTTTCACAAAAGCAAGCTATATACTGGATTCAAATAACAATCAGGTGCATCTCACTTCTGAATTCAAATTTCAGTTCTGGTACGCATAGTACAAATAATAGACCTTTGTCTAGATGTCAACACCAGCATAAAAAGAGATCAGAGTTTCCCCCTCCTTTCCAGCCCTGAAAAAAAGACTTGTTTAGTTTCCATTTCCTCAGTTCCCATGACAACAGTGTTAGAGCACACCAGGGCATGTACATACGGCCAACCAATCAGCTGGCCCATCTACAGATCAAAGTATACAGTCCATCTTTTCAGCCAACAAATTTAGAGTAGTCAATAAGCAATGACAGCAAGGTGAAAGTGCATTGTCCAAAGGAACCACAATGCACAGCTTTCCCTACGGGTGCCGCAAACACGTTTGTCCCTGGGCAAGAACTTTCTCAGCTCCTTATGAACCGCTCCTACCCACAGGCAATTATCAATGGAAGAGTAACATTTCAAAGCGCTCATTTTGCTTTATTCCCTTGTTCCCTGGGTTCCTGGTTCCCTCGTGTGATCTGAGCTTAGTGAAGGTGACCTGACCACTACGAGCCTGAGGCTTCCTGACTGAAGTCTGGTGCAGACAGAGGACCTCTACTCTCAGAAGTCAGGCTTAAAACAGTGCTGGCCCCGGGCCCCCACATTCACAGCATACACTAGCAGCATGCTAAGAAATGCTTGTGCTGAGGGGCCCCTTTTTTGCTCTGTTTTAAAATTACACAATTTGCCATTGACCTGAACAATAACTGATGGGAGTCAAAAGCAGAACATGTAGTTATCTGCACTTCATTTATGTCATTAGGTCAAAGCATGTGTACAGTATTCATTACAGCATACATTTCAGTTTAGTGCAAAGAAATTAGTTATTCCAATGTGGTAGTTGATCAATAGAGAATAGAATGGTGCTTATTTCTACAGAGAAAAAAAACTATTAAAAAAAACTATTAAACGTGTGCACTCACAATGCAGGTCTATAGGCAATTGTATGAGATATGAAAGTATCATTTTGAAAATCATATTTAAAGCATCATAAATATCAATAATTTTACTGAGAAACTCAATTCAATTTTATTTATAGTGTTTTCAGCAATGTGCAACAGCTTTAAACAAATTTAAACTATAACATTTCAAAAATTTACACAAAAACTAGAAATAGAAAAATTATATAACATGACTGTGTGCATTACATAAACAACTTTCTAGTATATTCTGACATACTAAAGGACAGAGCAAAATTACTTTCTGTGTTTCTTTAACAAATGCTGTTAAAAGAGTTTAAGTTTTAGTCAAACTGTGAGGTAAATAATAGGTACCTAATAATAGGTAGGTAAATTATATTCTGTTATATATCTACCTGGCGTATAATCAGGGACACTCAATCTATTAGTTTATTTGTTTTTAAAAGTGTTTACAGAACCAAAGACCTTCCTCTCTAGGACTCCAGACTTTGGCGTGAGGATTGGAAACAGGCAGTGGCAAATCTCCATTGCCTGTGTGCTAGTGTTATAAACCCCCCTACATAAAAACTTCACCCCAATGGCATCATGACTTATCTTCAGCAAAACAGGAGGTCGGGCTTCTCGCCATCAGCCTCAAGTTTGTTCCCGCAGGTTGAACCAGGAAGATCATCCCAACTTTTCCTGGCCCTTGACCATCCACCACGAGGAGAGAGAAAAGAACATATCCTAGTCATTAGCAGCATTTCAAAGTCAACGTGTCCTCCAGCATCTGCTGTTTGACAGGCCCTGCCAGGGTAATGTGACTGAAAGATGATGGTACCATGATTAGACAGAAGCTCTAGGGAGAGGCCGTGACTCTGTGGATCTCAGCACAAAGCGCAGGAGGGGGGGGGGGTGGAAAGAAAGTTGAGAAGGGTCCGTGAGAGATGACAGTACGGCAGCAGATACATATTCATCAAAAGTGTCCTTCAGGATCTGTTAAAGTCGAACCATCATCAAACTTGAACCTTTTGACAAGACAACCAAAGTCCCTTGTGTTGTTGCCGTGTCAGTACCGTCTGCAACCCCCAGTGGTACCAAGTATGTGCTTTTCCCATTCTGGAATACAGCATGTGGAAAGAAAATCCCTGTTCCATGATTGGTTATTCCCAGAATTAATAAATCCTAAAATAGAGTTGATAAACTGATGTGAGTGTAAACTGCACTTTTTCATGAATACCTGATTTCTTTAAGTGAATTCAGAGCATGAATCTGAAGAGTCAGCATCCAGCTGCAGCACATGATCTCAGCTCACCCCTTCCTGATCAATTTTTGCTCTCTGTAAGGGTCCCTCATGTAATAATCTTAGCCACTTAATCGTCACGATAAGAGGGCAAAAAACAGAGGTTTCGTGATGTTATCTCACTGTGGGCTTCTTGTATAAAACTGACCCCTTCTGCACCAAAAAATAAAATGTTCAAAGTTGGTAACCGGAAGATTGTTAGTTGGAGCCAATGAGGTGTGACCTGTGACCTCACACCACTTTTCATTGAGCCAGACATTTAAACCCTTTGGGTTGCTCCAGGAGGGTGTAAAAATTGTACTGTAACTGACACTATGGCAACTCTGATAAAAAGTCCCACTTAAATCACTCTTAACAGCTTAAAATAGCTTAAAACAGCCTATGCTGATTTGCAAATAGGTCTAGTTTCCCGCCCCGAACAAACCGGTCCTTAGCTGGTCTTTCAGCCGGGTCAATATTGTGCCTACCCAGTATAGCTAGCAGGCCAGCTGGTTCCTAGACTAGCCAGCTAAAAATGCCAAAAATACCCTGCTTATTTTCAGCAGGGCGAAAGCTAAAGGACAAACTTCAAGTGTGAGACCATTTATTATGTTGACTACTGCTGTAAATAACATTTATCATATTATAGAAATGCACAGGCTCTGAATAATACTACACACACCTACACAATAAGCTATAAGTGGAAGCTTGTGTTTCAACATACAGCCTTACGTTCTTAGCACCGGTACATGCTAGCACTTTCTGAAATGACTATAGTATTTAAGTAATGCCTTTTTGCTACATTTTGTTACCTGACAAAATGTCACAGCGCCCTAAAAGCAATTTCTTGTAAGCCACTTTGTGTCAGCCAGGCAAGGAATGTGAATGTAGATGTATTTATTATTCATTACACACAATAAACATTGGGAAGAATATGGTCGGCTAATGCCAAAGTGCATTGGTGTGGTCCAGTCCATATGAGTGTGACTAAAGCCAGCTGTATTTCAGATAGGAGAAACTAGACCTTTGGTGAACTCATGACTGCCACAGCTGTTCATTAAAACCCAATCAGAGGCCACATCTCAGATGACCAGCGCTATGAATGGAGTGGCTACAGTCGAAAGTACTATTAAGGTATGAATGCCACACTACCCTTAACATAAGTGGCAACACCGAAAAAAGCTGTTCCTTATTCCTGCTGTTGTTCATCCAGAGTGCTTAGGGCCCCTCTCTGACTGTGTTTGTTCTGATGTTTCAGCTCTGACATCATACAGGAAGGTATTTTTCCCCTTTGCATTGCCAAAGAACAGGCCCACGCATGGTCCAGACAGACCAAAGGCAGACATACAGGAGCAGAGGGACTCGCTCATGACAAAGTGTCTGGATAAATTTAACAGAGTAAGTAAAGAGATATGAAAGATGGCTGTTCTTACTTGGAGATACGGAGAACTGAGAAGCAATTGGTTGTAGTTATCATAGCAGACCTGGATACATGTGCAAATAAGAGACTGGTGATATAATCAGTGCATATGAAACGCTAAACCTGGTGCCATGGGAACAAAGTAATTCAGATCCATTCATGTGATTTTATTTGTGGTGGACATTGTTTTGCCGGGGAAGCAGATGATTGCTCTTGCAATACGGAAATAAAATAATAAAAACAGCAGCTGAGGATTTACCTTTTAATATCTTGAAACAAACACCTTCACGCAACAAATCACTTTACTGGTTAATGTGACACACCAATGTAACGCCACTTCTTTTCAAACAGTTTTTATCATCTTCAGCTGGGGACTATCAAATAGATAGTCCCGCCTTAAATTAACGCTTTTGGTTGATTGTGAAAGTGTGAATTTGTAAATATCAATAGTGACAGTATATATTTTTAAATTTTTTGGGATAAAATGGTTAAATACAATCCTTAAATAAGTAAATCAGTAAATAAACAGCCACTTGTGACCTCAAAAATAACAAATACCTAATAATGTCACATTTAGTTTCATTACTTTGTATTGATGTAAAAGTTACCCCTATTAAAACAAATTATCCACAAACAACAGTGTTTACACAGTGTTTAAATCAGCCTCTACAAGCCCCTATAGTTGACCTTTTACATAAAACTGAGAAAGAATAAAGTATTTTACTGCTCCTTTAATGATCTAATGATCTTAAAAGTAAAATGTTCAGCTCAAGGTGTTTCTCGGCCCATGAGGTTTCATCTGAAGTGCCGTCTGAGAGATCTTCCAGGCTGTGCACTCAGACCCATTCTGAAAATGAGCTGACACTGACACTTTTACAGTCCACAAGAGAGGAAAGAAAGATGGAGGAAGGAATAAAACAATGAAGTTAAGGAATTTGTCAGCTTTCGTAAAGTTTCAAGGACAATTATACGGTACATAAACATCTGAGTTCTATTTCAATGCCTTTGTGTATGTCCTCTAAGAAATGTAACATTACAATATAACTGGGTTCAGAGCTTTCCTGAAGAAAACATGAGCAGTGTTTTTGCATGCAAAAACTTGCCCAATGCTGTTGCCAAGCCGTTGCTAAGGTATTCTCAGTGATTTTGGAACACAAGTCTGATCATTTAGAAAAGTTATAACACACCTGTCTGAGCGATGTTGGTTAAGTTACTGAATGCATTAGAATTGAATACCTTGGGTTCAAGGCTAAAAAAATACATATATATATATATAATAAAAAGCATAACCACTAATAACTTGATACTGAGAGTAAACAGGCCCTGTTCAAGACAATACATGCTTATTCTAAAGGCTCATAAACCTGTTTTGCTGTTATATCTACTCCAGCTGTAAACAACTACAGGTAACCGTCACAATATGATGCTGACTCAAAGTTAGCATTCACTTTGGCAAATGTAAGCCTTATGAGTAACATACTTCCACAGTGACCTAAATTACACACATACTTATGCCATCAAGCAAAGCCAACTACCTTTACCAGAAACCGCACAGTAAATATTTACGATAAATAAAAACATTTACTGACTCACACTCCCAAAGCAACCGTCAACCAATCAGAATCCAAGTTGCTGACCTCTCAGTCAGACTACAGAATGACATCATGAGTCATGACATCAGCCCCTGAAACTAAACACCCTGCTCCACTCTTTTCTCTGAAGCAAGTTCAAGGACACGGTAAAGAAACTCAGTGTTCTGACTGTTCTCACATCTGTAAAGCTGTTTTTGTGGTCTGAATCTCATTATCTTGAACATTACCTCATAATCAGTTAAAATGTGGCACAATAGTTGCAGTGTCACGCAGTTGCAATTAGGTTTTTTGCAGAATTTTGTGTTTGCAGATGAACTGGATTTACTGGTCACCCCGTAAATATATTACTGTATATTATATTAATATTATATGTAAATATTGTCCGTAATCCCCCAGGTCAAATCGTGCATTAGGTGTAACTGACCTGGACAATAAACCTATTCATACTGAATATAATTTGATCTAATTATATTAAAATGAGAAACTATTTAATTATATTAAATTCTGGGAATAATGGACAATTTTTTCCCTTCACAGCCAAGTTGTTGGTGCGGAGCTTTGAAACTGTGTGTCGTCTTGTGTTTATCAGAGTGTTGCTTTCCTTTGGATCCAGAAAGATTAGTTACACAACATTTATGGCACAGAAAGTTCAACAAACTGAGTAGCCATTAACAAAGATGGTCGATTTGAATTCGCACATTCCCTGCGCCAACTGAGCAACTGCCATTGAGATAAACAGGAATGCTAACAGATAGCTCAGGTGTTATAAATCCAATCTTTTATGAAAACCAGCAAACAAACACAAGGTAATAATTCACCCAAACATACACAGCCAAAACATTAGAAATGTCAAGAATGGAATAAACATTATTTACAGTTGATAGAACTCAGTCAGTAAAACAAGTATCCAAACATTGGCTGAGTGCATAAACAGACTCACAGACACACATATATTGAAACACTTGCACACATTAGATACAGATTGATACACTCAAATGCAAGGGGTTCACAGACACAGAGACTCAAACACGTGGCAGTGCTATTGATAAAGACCAGCATTCATCTGTAGAATCCGTTCTGTTGTGTCAGTCGACAACACTTCTGTCTGCTGTTGCTGTGCTTAGATCAGATCTTCCTCTCTTAACTAGTTTTCCGCCCGACAGACATAACATACCACACATACACGCACGCACACGCACATGCCTACCGCCATCTGTCCAGGCTAACGCACAGATCACAAGCAGTCCGTGGTAAACCTGCCCTCACCACAGTCTCTCCCCACTTATAATGCTCCATAGTCTGAGTGGAGATGCAAAGCTTCTCAGATGATCTAACAGACGAGAAGTTAATGATCTCACAGTGGAATTTCCTTTCAAATCCACAGCAAACTTTTGGGTGCACAGACACTCGCTCTTTCCTGTTTTCCTGATCGGAGAAGCATGTAGGAATTTGGTTCAACAACACAGTATTTTCACTTATGCAGGAGAAATCACAACTAACATATCCATTGCAACGAAATAAAACTCTGTAACTGCTGATAAGTTTCCTATAGAAGTAAATGTCATCAGCTGGAAAGAGATTTTTAAGTCTCTTGTTTCTCAGATTTCTCTCCAGAGAAACATACTTAAGTCACCAAAGAGCAATCCCAGTGTATCCAACAGAGTTTCAAATGAGACCTCAACAATGTCTCAAAGCGTGCTCAGATATTCCCAGACAATTAAATTTGCACTCAAAAGTCTCAATATTAATATAAACTCAAATATCTAATCCAATTATTTTCTCATCCAAGATAATTATTATCTCATCCAAGACAATTATTTTACTGCAGGTCAACACTGACCTCCTGTTTCTCACCTGAAGAATTTTTAAGAAAAAACATCCACAAAACATAACTGAGAACTCAATAAAGTCTCCTGAGCTATAAAAAACAATCTCTGAGCAATACAGTTGTCCTCTGGGTATACACACAAACACAGGCACAAGTATTCTTCTCATGTGAAGTGATGACTCATTTTCACATCCCTCTGAAGACGTATATGAAGACTCCCCCTACACCCCAAACACACTCCAGCCTCCTTTTGTTGAAGCCCCTTCAATAAACACACACACTCACAAAAGCATGCACACTAACATTCATGCACTCGTGCCCGTTCACACCAGCCAAAAGATCAACAATCAAGTCACCTTTTAATGCTGATCCACTCTCAATAAGACCGTTCACATGTGTTCCACTTCTCTTGATAACAGTGGGTCAGTCTCTGTACTTCAGTCCCTCCATTTCTGCCTGGGCAGTGTTTTTAGAGTGACCACAACAACAGAGCTGCTGCGTTCCTCTGGTCTCACCCTCTCTCTTTTCCTCCCTCTCTCTCTTTCTCAGCTTTCCAAGGCAGGGGTGTGCGCTGAGGCTTAGGCAACCCCTGGAAGAAAACGCAGCTGTCTCTGGGTCCTAGCGCTCAACCCATTCAGTCAGGTGCCATTGTTTCTAGCTCAGGGGGAAGCCCTAGCTATCTGGTATCACACTACAAGGACTGCAGGTGGCATAACCAATAACGTACCAGGACTAGGGGATTTGAGGACAATCAATTATGATGATGGCTGACTCAGTGTTCTATTAAAAATAATGTTTCTTTTACACTTCACAGCAAACAAAAAGTCCTGATTTTCTGAAATCAATGTGCACTTGTTTAACAAAAACATTGAAAATGTTATTTTTAGGGATCTATTGTATTGACGTTATTTGTTAGTTATATAAACATTATTTAAACATTTTTAATGCAGCAACACTTTTAAAACATAACACTAACAACTCAGAAATGAAGTTTTTGCTATAAATGATATATGATATATAACATAACATTTATGATATATAACATATAAGAAGTTTCACTAATGTTACTGCAAGGAATGTTTTAATAACCCTGAGAGAACCTTCAGAGGATGTAAACCAACATTATGAGAACGTTCACTGTTAGCTGAGTAAAAAGAGCTTGTTTCATGTAAACCAGGTATCAGAATTGTATATTTCACATTTTCTTAAATACATGTGTATGAAATATCATCATTTCAATGTTTCAATATATCAATCAATATTTATTTATTTTTTAAAAACATAATCATGCAAGACCCTCATACTGACTCAGACTCAGCTCAGACTCTGTCTGGGGGAAAATATGCGAGGAATGGGTAGAAAAACACAGTGTATTTTAAACAACATGCATGAAATATAGGCTTCTCTCCATACTGCATGTCTATGTTTCTCAGGAGACTATAATAACAGACTTCACTAGAAGCTAGCATACCAATCTTTTGAGAAGACTCAAAGGGCACCGTAAATCAACATTAAACATATACTGGCAACCACATGGGTCTTAAATGCTTAAACAATAGTTTAAAAAAACATAATCCTATAAATAAAGGGGTTGTTTAAAAAAGCCCCCTAAATAACAAAGACATCAAATCCCACAATTGCAAGGTGTGTTTGTGACAGACAGTAAGATTGTGTGAGTGATAAATTGAAAGGTTAGAGCAAAATGAAAGAAAGAGAGATTACAGCTAAAGTAAAGATGTGAAAAAGAGATCTTGCCCTTGCACGGCTCAGATCGATAATAATCCAGAGCACGCAAGTTTATTTTGGAAAGTCTGAGGGGTCTGGAAGGGTCCGTGTCTTCTCACACAGCCATTAATCAGGAAGGGAACCATTGTGTCATTGCCCACATGCTACATGCACATGGATACCCACCACCGACTTACTGCAGTCATAGCTTACACACCCGCTGGGCATTCCCACTGTGTGGTTTGAAAGCTTGTGCTGTCAGCCTAAACCCTATACAGCATAGTACACAAATAACCAGCTGATATAGAAAGAAAGCGACTGTCCCCTTAGAGTAAACTGACTATTTACTTACACTATTTCTATTGCACTTTAAATAAACAGATACTATTATCAATTTTTCACAAAAGCTCTCATTTAAAACAGCACTGTTCTCACACAACTCACACGAGTCTTGGAGAAAATCAGGCATAACAAAGCCGGGGCTTTACACAGCTGGGGTGACGTATATATATGTTTGTCCTTTAATATCACACGCTCAGATCATTATAGAGATTGACATTTAAAGTTGCTCCCCAACACATTTATAGAGATACTATATACTGCATGTCACATGACCACAGACAAAAATGTCATTCTCTGTGTGTGAAGCAATGAACTCTGGCTTTGATTTAAAGACCCCATGAAATGGTTTGAGAAATGCAATTTTCTTTTCCGTGTAGACACAGACGTTGCTTAAAACATATTAAGACTTGTCCTTTTAAAAAATAGACTGTTATAGCCTGACAAAACCATAATTTGTTACTTTGCAGTGCAAATTTGGATATAATGCAAGTCATCAATATTTTTGGTAAGACTGCAAATGCATATAACATTTGGTAGCATAGTTTCACACAAACTCAACAATACGCACATGGACAAGTTTGATTTAAAGGGTATTTAAACTGAAGACATCATCTAAGCCAAGTAAATTTCTGTCACACAATCACAGTACTACCACATACCACAAGCTTTCACTAACGTTCAAGCCCTTAATCCCATGCGCCAAGCCTTAGTGTGACCGCAACCAAAACGTCTAATCCCAAATCTGATTGGTTGATGTTCTAGCAACAACATTGCTTATCCCAGAACATGTCCTACTTGTCATAATACGCAAATTTCAGGACCTAAAACAGTTTCAGTGGTGGTTAATTGTGCCTTTGAAAGCAATTTAGTAATTCACAAATTACATTTTTGTTTAAACATTTTCCTCCTTTCCACACTGAAGTGCCCTGGATAGCACATGTACCCCACACATCCACTCCAGTCATTTATTAGTTACAGGGCTGAGTCACTGGCACAGACTCAAGCTCCAGGGGCAAAAATGTCCATTTTAAACACTCAGACCTTCAAACCAGATTGCATGCAGAATGTGACTTTATTCATCGTGGCATACAGACACACTCAGCCCGTGCCAAAATTTTCCCTCTGATTCATGAAATCACACGGGAGCACATCCACACAAACTCCCAATATCCAAATCCACCCACAATCTTTCATTATTAATCATTGACATTAGATAGTATTTCAGAAACGCTTGCAAATGCACTTACAACAGGAGAATGGAGGCAGGGGGCCTTTTGCCTTACAGGAAGAGATGCACAAAAGCTCTTTTGTCTTCCAGGAGTCAGTAGGAAATGATGACCCACTTAATAGAACAATTTGGAACGCTCCCACAATGTGAGTTAAAAAAGGCCTTGCTGCGCCAGGAGACAAACAATAAACAAAATCAATGAGGTAGGAAAAGGCAAACAGAGCTTGTGGAGGGGAGGTGTGTGTGTTTGTGCATGTGTGTGTATTTGATGCCGGTCGTACAGCAGAATCTTCAATTATGATGACTTCCATCTGCTGAGAGGAACATGGCAGGAGGACTAATGAACAAGCCAATCTGGTCACCAACATGTAATTGTAGAGCTTTGATGTCATCTGCTGTTTGTTTATGTCTTTGTTTCTCCTATTCTGTTTGCTAAACACTCAGTTGGTGTTAATTGCTATTAAATTACTATCAAATGTTATGCAGAAAATAACAATTGGAGACTGTTTTTAATTTTACATTTTCTTGTTAAATGCTCTTTAGCTTTTTTCTAATTGTGCCCAGTTATATATTGTTAGAGCGGCATCTAGTGGCCTGGAGGCAAAGCGTGGAAAAGCGAGGTAGTGATGCTGTCAGTCATGTATTATTCAATCACATTTTTTGTCAATATTTTTAAATGTCACACAGTAAATGCTGTGTTTAATATTATAGTAAATATAATTTGTAAGATAAAAAATAATTAAATAAAGTGTTCAAAAAACACATGAAAAGTTTATACATTATCAAATGGTATGATTACTTTTTAAATGGTGAAACTATCTAATGCATTTATTTGACTAGTTGGCCACTGGCTGGTTTTTGTGACTTTTAAACAGCACAAAAAAGCAAAAGCTAAAAAGTTGTTGTTAAGAAATTTCAGCAGTTTTGACAAGAATGAGAATTGTTGTTATTGTCAATAGATATTTATGCCTGGTAGCTGTGTTTTGGAAAATAGTAGTTAGTTAAGGCTGATCATTAGCTGCTCATTTGGTGATCAATGTTTAAAAAAACTGCTTCACCACCCTAAGGTGGTACAACCAGCTGGTTATTAGTTGGTGTAAGCCGGAAATTAGTTAATGGCCATCTAAAATGGGCATTAGCTTGGTCTGCCAGCTGGTCTATCAGCATTCACCAACCAGGAACCATAGAATACCCATATAATATAACCATATAATCATAGAATAATACTCAAATGTCTCGATAAATGTTATATTTTAACAAATTACGATGCTGCCCATCTCTCTGTGTGAGGATGAAGTCACATTTATGGCAGAAACATTGCGGGTATTTGTGCCACTAATTAATATCATTCAGCATTATATGAGATCAGAACAGTTGTGACAAGAGCCCTAATTAAATGCTGTTTATTACAGCTGTTTTTTCCCAGTGGGAAGCAGAACTCTATGTATATTTGAGGTGGCATTTTAAGAATTACTTTAACAAAAACACTAGCAACACATTAGACTTGTCAGCCTGACAACACAATAATATTTGCATGCCTCTTCCTTTTTGGCAGGCTGCACCAGTTAAACATTTCTAAATGTTTGTTTGAGCATCCCAACCTGCAATTAATGGCATTCGTTTAGTGCTTTTGTCTGTTCAGGCTGCGATCGGAGGGTTGCTGGGAATCCTGTTTGAAAACAACATCTTTTGTAACTCAGCTTGTTGATGTAAGTGATGCTAAAATGACACACTTCACCTTTAAATATTTGGCTTGGATTTCCATTTTGCCTCACTGTAAATTTAGTAGCTGCTGACTGCCGACTGCATTCAGGTGTCTGGTTTAACCCATGAAATATGTCCAATGTAACTTATATTACCACACGTCGCATCACACGTGTAACTAAATCCCAAAGCCACGCCTCTGGATTTCGGTTGATCAGTGGTGGCCGTGAGCGGTAATGAGTTTGTAGAGACACAGCTGCTCATGAAGGAGTCATATTAAATAAATATCTGTGGCCCTAATGAAGCAGAAAATGACAGTGGAGATGACAGGATGTTGTGGTCAGCAGGCCTCCACACTACATTTATCAGATACCCACCAGAGCTCTGCAGCCCACAGAGGGATGGGATGAAGTCTTGTAAGCTCAGATCGTGGTTTTAAAGGACACGTTTAACAGCTTCAGATGCAAAAATTGCTTTACGTTGATTTATTCACGCACCCTCGAGATGAATGATGCTTCTCTTAATCTGTTGATTTACATTTTTGCAAAAGCATCAAAATACATGAATGGTCTTTACAATCTCCGTATTTAAGCACAAAATCATTCAAGAATTGATACAGTACGAATAAGACACTCCAAACCAAACACCCACCTCAATGAAACCCTTACAAATTGATGTGATGAAAATCGTCTTTATATTCATGTGAACAAATGACATTTCACGCCGAAGCCCTTCTGTCACGGGTAACGGCACACTGCACAGTCACCATGTGGGGGAACACAAGCCAAAAACTCAATCCCAGATCACCCATGCACTGTTCCAGCCCAGCCACAGCAGCGGGATATAATTAGATTGGAAATTACAGAAAGTTACAGGGAGCTAAATCCCCCCGTGGATTGCATGGCTATAAATGTCTCGCAAAAGCCAGTGGATGTATCACCATAGCAACAACCCTCTTCTGCATTCTATTTTAAGGCAAGGAGGAGAATAGTGGAATGGAGTGGAAAAAAGCGCAAACATAGCTGAAAATGATACATTATTCAAATGCCAAAAAGAAAAACTTTGCAAAGGAGAACTACTGCAATGCAATGTTTGGTTTGGGCTTCACAAAGGACAAAAGGTCAAAGCGACAGCATAATTATCTCTTTTATAAATGGAGTAACGCTTGTAACAAATGCAGCAAATAGTCTTGGATGTTGTGAATTAAACTGTACTGGAAATTACAGCTATTCAGAGTTAAATGTTTTGCAGGTTTGATGATACGATATGATTATGTTCCAGATGTCACTGAACAAAGGTTTTACACTAAATTTGTGTTTTAATTTATTTGAGTTTGTATGTTTTTTTATTTATTTGTACAGTATCTGAAGAAAAGCTGTGCATGATCAGGAAAACCAATATAACAGGATCTGAATGGAAGATCGCATCAGATAACATGGCAAAGATCAAAATGAGCACAGAGCACACAATCTGTTCATCTGTGGACATGCACTGCCTCAGACCTCATGCATCAGAGCAGTGACAGAGCTTAAGATTTGAACATAGTTTTGTCATTTTATGTAGACATTAGGTTGAGTGTGATCAGTTATCACAGCTCAAAATGACCTCTAAATAACATTAACTGGCATCCCCCACCATAAAAATAGAAATACGCTGTTTTTAATTTTTAAAATTCCTCATTGGATTGAACTAATGTGATTGTAATTTATTTATTAAAAATAAATATTTATTAAATTTTTATTTGAAACTGATGTTTTGTTGGAGGTTCTAAACACACTGACACTGTGGATAATCTTCTTGGTAAGATTCAATTACAGATCATTATTTATTCAGGAGTAGCACTGTAAAAATATCACTGTAAAATTTACATTAACTTTAATTAACATTAACAAACATTTAAATGGGCAAAAAACAGTTCCCAGTTCCAGGTGTCTAAAATACTATCTTAAAGCTAGTTTTAATTAGATGCTAGCTGGTTCCTGGTTGGTGAATGCTGATAGACCAGCTGGCAGACCAAGCTAATGCCCATTTTAGATGGCCATTAACTAATTTCCTGCTTACACCAACTAATAACCAGCTGGTTGTACCACCTTAGAGTGGTAAAGCTGTTTTTTGAAACATTGATCACCAAATGAGCAGCTAAAAATCAGCTTGGACTGACTACTATTTTCCAAAACACAGCTACCAGGCATAAACTGCAATTTCCATCAGGACGGTGTTTTGTATTGTAAATTAATCTACACAAAATGAGAGCTAGAAGCAAAGAAGAAAGAGGAAGGAGATGTCAGATAGAATAAGGAAGACGGGCGTTTGCTAGCTGGTTAATTAGCTCCTTTCAAGTCTTTTATTTCTACTGCAGCATCCTGTGAGTCTCACCACTGTCCTTCTTACTGCTCCACACAAGAGTAAGACCTCCATTCACTCAGTGCCATGTCGACAGGGCAGTTCATTTGCAATGTAATTCCATAATTACGGCAATTAAACTGCTGGAGTACATGGGAGACACAGTCGGCCACAGTTCGCTACAAATTATCATCTTCCAGAAAGCAGACAATTGGGGTTCAATTGGTTCAGTGAAAACAGTAATTGGTAAAATGGGCCATTGAGAGGCACCGCTGAGGGAACTGAAGGAGAGAATGGAAGGGGCAGTTACTTACACTCGTTACGGTGCTGAAATAGATCGCAGGCCCACGTTTAGACCGGGGTTGCGAACATTTGTTGCGCAATAGCTGTAATAGCAATAAGGTACAGTTTACTCAAAAATAATAATTCTGTCAACTATTCATTTTCATGTTTGTATGTCCACACTCATATGACTTACTTAACTAAAATGCATGAACATAATGGATTAAAGCACAAAAATGAAAAGAGCATAACATTGCTTGAAACTTCTTGTGTGTTAGATGAGAGTTTTACAGGTTTAAAATGACACAAGGAAGACTCATGATAAGTGAACTACCTCTTTAATGGGGTGGCAGTTTGAGGTGTGCAGAGATTTTTCTTCTTCATGTGAGAGCTGACAAAATCACCTTCAGTGAGATGGCCTGTGGTGATGACATCATCACTCACTTGGGAGTTTGATGGATCGGCCACCATAACTGACGTCTCAAGGTCTCTGGGAGAAACTCTGCTGCTTTAAATGGATAGATGGATGTCCAGAGCTGTGAGCTGCTTTATTATAGACAACAATGGGAGCTCTGGTTGTCTGAATGTATGCAGACTTAGAGCGTGAAGGACGTAGATGGTCACCATGTACCAATACTATCTGTAGTATAAAATGTATTACACTTTAGAAAACCCACAATGGTCATGAAAGCAATCTTTTTACATTGAGGTGCAGTTGAAAATGTCATGTGACTTATGAATATGACATCATGTAATGGTAATATTGTATTTGTATTGCATAAATGAGGGTCTTCTGTTCACTAGTGACAAGTGGTGGCTGGACATTATGGGGCACTGGGACACAGCCCCATCAAATACTTCAAAGAAGAGTGATATCGGAACATGGTAAGCATAAGAAAATTATATATTGCAATATATATATATATATATTATGTTTTAATGTAGCTAGCTACTTTTTCATAGCAACTTGTAGTGTAGCTATCTACGTTTTCAGAAGAGTAACTTAGCTGTAGCTTAACTGAGTAGCTTGTAGCATGTCAAACTACAGTTTCAGAGTAGCTTGTAGGTGAATATTTGTAAGTGTAAGGAAAAGTATGTCTGAAACCTAAGTATGGCAAAAACAGTGGGCAAGAAATACTTTAAAAAAAAGTATGTGATCCATAAGTATGTGTTTCATGGACACTATTCCATCCCATGAGACCAAAGGAGCTGAGGCTCTTTTCAATGTAAAGCATGTGAGATGCCAAGAAATGTATTCCTCATGGTCAAATTGTACTTGTTTAACAACAGCTGAGTGAATTCTTTTTTATAGTGCCTGAAAGGTATGCATGTTATATATAATACGCCCACACATACTATATAGAACATACTATTTTAACAGACCGTAAGTAGGTACATAATCCAATTCAGCATGTATTGTCACAGTATGCAATTTCGGACACAGGCAAACTTTTGGCAAGCAAGTGACATGAGGTTTCTCTTTTACTGAAATGCACTTTCCAAAGACACTTCATTACTTTTATTTATGAGTTTACCACATTAAACACATATTCACGTATAAGTGATTTGATTATTACATGTTTTGAGAGTTGAATTTTCCATTGGTAAGCAGTGATGCTATAGACATATGCTAATTAACCCCTCCCCACATGTTACAACGCCCCAAAATTTGGCACCACTGCTAGGTAGATAGCAAAAAATGACAATGCTCTCCGGATTGATCACTGACAAAACATCTATATTAGTTCTATATTAGTACACCTTTAAAAGGCATCTACCGGCAGCTGTCCAAATGACCCTTTGTGCCTGACAGATATTGTAAACTAGCCAATCAGAATTGTTCTCTTCTCTTAAGCTACTTGGCATATTCAGTTTTGCTGACACTAAATTGGCTGACATGTCTCTTAAGAGCAAGTTTTCAGAGAAAAGGTGTGTAGTTTGCAAAATGGCAATCCTCAGCAAAGGTTACATCCATAATTTATGGATGAACACTAATTCTTCTTTTTATAGCAAAAACATCCTTGTTGATTCTCATATCTTGGCTGTAGCTAAACGTGCTGCCATGTATATACAGTACACAGTGTGATGAACACGTACCTTTGTACCCCTCTGCCCTGTCAAAAGCATCACACTTGGCTGCCATGGCAACTGTGCCTGCAAGGAAGAAGGTCACGCATGAGACGAGTTTGATATTCATCTATCCATTAAACCCATCAGTCATGTCAGCTAATGTCTTCTGCTTGTTAAAACGCTTGTTTGCATGAGTAACATTACAAAAATTATACAAACATTTTTCATTTAGATTCTGTTAATTATCACATCAGGTTTCAAAAAGTTGCTCCAACAACATATAACGTTTTACTCTTTCTCTCTCTGCAACACTTATTCGGAACTACCCCCAGGATATTCCGAAATTCTTTTTAATAAAGCACAACAGTGACCCCCTATTTTTTTGGTTCTGAATACATTTTCCCATTCATTTTCTCCAGAGGGATTAAAGATGCCTCTGAATAAAGATGCTATCCTGAATAAAGATGCTATCTAATCAACTCTAAGGCAAATCACAGCATTTCTAACTTGAAATGAACCAAAGAAAATATTTAATAAAAAGGGTATATTGCTATAGTGCAACATCTTATGAGACAAAAAATGTATTTAAAGAAGCATTAATTAAATAATGCACTAATGACAGTATGATACAAATGTTTGTAAATATATGGTCACAAAAAATTAATTCAATATTTCAAATGTTTATTAAAAAATATTCAGGTTCACAAATTAAGCTGTTTGGCAAGAATAATGAAGTAAAATCTTTGAAAATGCACTTAGTAGAAAGTAAAATAAATACACTTCTGTATTTCACTTTGTCTGGGAAAAATAATCACATTCTACACATACCTAAGGCCTAAATTGTTTCTACTCCAAATTCTTCACAGATACTGTCAAATTATAGCAACGCATTTTTGCCAGGGCAGTCCGTAAAAACAAACCTAACTGTTATTGGACGTTCTAAATGTCAGTCAGTCTTCTTTCTAAAGTGGGCGGTTCTTGGTTATAAAGTGGGCCACACTTAAAGCCAATGGTCAAAAGTCTGGATCTGTGAGACTTCTTAGACAATAACTCACCTGACAAATAAATGTCTAGGAAGACACTTCATATGTTTTCTGAAAAATGAAGCAATCTGAAATAGAAAAATAATAATTTAATAAAACCCATTTACCTCCTCTCACAAGTGTGTCTCTTACTGTAGGTCTGACCTGTGTAGGATGAGCTTTGCTTGGGCATTTGTTTCCATTTAAACTGCTTTGCTGCCTGCAAAAAGGGAGTTTCAAAAGAAAATGTCTTGTTTTAGCTATAATTTAACAATCATGGCTTTGTTTGAACAAAAACACATATATGTTATATATATATATATATAGCCTTCCTGTAGCTCAACTGGTAGAGCTTTGTGTTAGCAGCGCAAAGGTTTTGGGTTCGATCCCAGAGAATGCAAGTACTAATAAAAAAAAGTATACATTAAATTCACTGTGAGTCGCTTTGGATAAAAGCATCCGCCAAATGAATAAATGTAAAATGTAAATAACATTATGAGCATAGACTAGTCAAAAACTTGGCTAGCAAACAAAAAAATTGATTCTGAAACCAGAGCTGTTAAATGACCAGAAATAAATCTGAGTGACTATTATTAGGCTTTGAATTAAGACAGAAGCAGGAGAAATTGAAAATCCACATCATTAGTGTTAGAGGGCATGAGATTGAGGTTTGCTGATGGTGGCCGCTTTACCGTGTTCATCAAATGCTTGTGATCTTAGCCATCCAACTCTTGCTTCTATGTCACTAAGCCTGTGAGATCTGTAGGCAAATTAGCCAATGTTATTGATTTCTCCCAGGCCAATTAACCCAGACTCCACAAAACTGACACAGATCTTCACAGACAGAGAGGTTTGTTCATTCTGAGGGCCCCAATCCTATCTCTCCTTGCTCATTCACACAGTTCTCAACATTGTATTGATTCCACACTAATCAACAACTTCTATGGCTTTCAGAAACGGGACGACACCAGAGCAATGAATTCTTCATAAAGAGAGATTGATTTTATGACAAAGCAATTTTATTTTTCCTCCTGCTATGAAAGCATTAGTGGTACTAACGTAAGTCCTAGTTAATCCTTGTTACCTTGTAATTGTAATGGAAGATTGTATGTTTATTATGGGCAATTTTAAGTATTGTCACATGTAAGTCAAGTCAATTAAAACTGAATTCCAACAATTAAAAGATTAAAATAAAAAGATTAAAAACACCTTTTTTAATGTCTGAAATGTTGAAAATGATGTATTCTGATTTAACAGCATATTAACATTTAATCAAGACATGTAAAAACAACAACAAGACAGAGTTTTATCACGACAACTCTCTCTTTCCCGCCTTTTTCATGACCATGTGTCTGCTGGTGCCTCTGCAGGAGGAAAAGCGGGAAAGTGTTTATACTTTGGAAATAACATTAGAATAAAACGTGTAAAACAATTAAGAAAAGTGTATTATTGCATTTTAATCTCCACTTACCAATTAAACTTTCAACCCTTATGGTTCTATCTGCTAGTAAGAAGCCTGTTGCGTCAACAAATTTACAACAATCGAGCAAGCAGAACAAGCAGGATTTCAAATTGGCCAATCATATTAAGCAGAGACATAGTGAATAATTAAAATAAATGAAACATTTTTGTTCATGATACTTAAATTTTAATAGGACAGATTTTTGCTTCCAAATGAGTTTATAAATCACACTTGCTTAACTTTTTCTTATGCCAACACTAATTTTAAAGGAATAGTTCACAATTCATAGTAAATTCTGTCATTAATCTTGTGAAAAGAAGAATTATAGTCATTATTATTTATTTATTTTGCACACATAAAGTATTTTCACACTTTAAACAGTTAAGGTTGTATCACTGTAGTCACATATTTTACTATTTTAACAATTTTCTTGTACCTTAATTAATGACAGTTTTTCATTTGGGTGAACTGTCTCTTTAAATAATAGTAAAAAAATGTTATGATAGCTTGATGTCTTTATTAATGGAACATATGGGTGCTCAGTGCATTTGCTCAGTTCTCTCCGCACTAGCTAGACTCTCTTTGCAAGCTTGCTGTTAAGTTGACTTTTGAGAGTCTGGAGGCGGGACAGTGATTAATGCCTTGGTCTCTTTGATAGGCCTTTTTACAAGAATCGTGAAACTGCGTCATACGTTTCTATGTTGGTTCCGCTACAGCTTTGGGACTATTGCATTAGAATGTAATGTGCTATTTAAAAATGCTCACAGCACTGAATAATGCCAAATAATTAAAGATATCACAGTTACAAGATTTAATTCATTAACCTTCTGATACATTAGATATCATGGACTTCATGTTTATTTAATACAGCCTATTATCTAAATATTTAAATACGCTTTTCTGTACGTTCTACTCATACTTTTAACCTTGCAGTTAAAATGTCAAATGGGAAGATCTGACATCTTTTTAGCCCCTGGTTAGAGGCTAAGTAATTTTTCATTATCAATAAAAACATCATGTTTTGAAATTGTAGATAAAGCCATGATTTTAATGTTTAACTAACTCTTTAAAGCTCAGTTCAGCATGTAAATCATCATTAAGTAGCACTTAATGATGTGTGTGTGTGTGTGTGTGTGTGTGTGTGTGTGTGTGTGTGTGTGTAAATGATCATCAACTATGATTGACAGTAACAACATTTTTTGCTGTTATTTCAGGGTTATTTTGCTCAGAGATGCAGCAACCAAACCATACTTAAAGTGCCCTTAGTTAAAGAAAAACATTTTTGCATTCACTCCGAGTTATTTCTTGCTGTTTCTAATTTGTTTTCAGATGCGCCTGCAGTAATTAGCACTCTTTGTGTCTCAGTGGTTCCCCTCAGGCGAGATACAGCTTAACAGCATAAACAGATAAATATTACCAGCTACAGATTGGCTAAACTTTTCACGATGTTTAGCATGCTAAGTACACACATACATGCATTTTTACAATATATTTACAGTACAATAAATAGTCCACTATGTTTTTTTGTATTAACATTATTTAATGCATTATTTTAACATTAAAACATTATTTTTTGCAATAACCATGTCTTTCACACTGTTTTACACACCTTTTCGCCAAATGTACGGAAAGAACTAGTGATTATCATGCACTGATAAATTGTGTACAATATTCCTAGAAACAAAGTTATTACTGTATTTTTTTTTTGTTGCAGAAATATAAATTAGATACAAGTTGAATAAATGCATAAATCGATCATGAAAAATACGAATGACAATAAATGCCAAATATGCAATAAAGACCAGAAATTATTCTGAATTGGTTGTTCTTTCAAAACAGTGTCCACAATAAACAAATACCTAGAATTTGCACATACACGCGAAAACAACCCCAACTGTGCCAATTACCTCAAGTTCTCCTCAAGAAAAGGCGAGATGCCACAGAAGACTGCATCAACGGTGCCCTTGCCACTAGCTTCATTCATCCCTTCATGTGCTGGGGTTTTCAGCATGCATTAACTAGAGGGGGTTGAATAAGATCACATGTATTAACAACATTTCTCAAAAAATCTGCTTGTAGCCCGACTATAAATATTTTATTCTGGGCTGTGGGATTATGTACTGTGCAAAGAATAGGATTTTGTTCATATTCTACACGTACCGAGTGTTGATGCATAGTGTACAATTTGTTATGAAGGTTTTTTTTTTGCTCTGCTTTGAAATATTAAAGTTATTTGGGTTGAGCAGAGATCAACTGTTTTGCCACCTATCAATAGTTGTGTTAAATATTGAGTGTGTTAAAAGTAAAGGTAACTGGTTCATGGTCAAAGATAAGAACTGGGTGAAACGTTTTGTACATGATATATGTGAAGTTACATTCACGTAAAAGAAAGAAATCAATACAGAAATGTGATTTATGGACAGTATGAAATATACGTACAGTTTACAGTATAAAATACCGCTTATTCTATTGCAGTAGTTTCTTCAGAGTCAGTCAAAGTCAGTTATGTATTGAACTTATTAATGTATGTGTGTATATATATATATATATATATATTGCATTTATGAAATGTTTTACAAATTAATTATTTATTTATTATTTCCTGAGGTTTCTCAGTAAGAAAACGAAATGTGATTATATGTGATTACTGTTTAGAGGAACCTTGTTATACAAGTTGTTATGCATTCGATATTGTTATATATGTAAAAATGGTGATTTACTGTTGATTAACTGTTGCAGACAAACAGAACTTTTAACAACACAAGCTGAGATGGCCTAAATAAACACGAGCACTACTTGCTCTGTTTATTATCTGTTTATCTACTACAAACCTGACCTCTGCTGTGTTTGAGTAATTCTAACCCACAAAAGTTCATTTGTTTTTGTTTGTTTTATGAGGTCAACAACCTCTGGCCATGATGAACTGTAATTGTATGGCGAGCGCTATGTGGTAATTTATTTTTTATGCACTACAGAAACAACAGCAAATGGGTTTGAAAATGAAAATGGGCTGAGAGACTGAATGATCATTTTGATTTGACAATGATCTCTTTTCGAGTAGTGATACAAGAGACACAGAAGCTCCTCTGTCAAGAACCATCACAGAACGAGTGAAGGCAAACTCTTTCTGAATAATCTATGACGCTGTCTGTGCCCTCGGGGTTAATCCATCACTCACAGGGAGGTTAATGAAAGATGGCACATCATTGAGGTCCGTTATGATGTGGATGGGTGCTCAGGGTGGCAAGGACAATACCCGTCTGGGGTATTTTTGAAGGCAGGCCACATCCTGGCTGACTCATCATTTTTCAGCACATCCTAAGACGCAGGAACCTTTTACGCTGCGAGTCCATCTGCTTGGCCATGTAGCATGAAATAAGTGGGTGCAGACACCCACCAGTGTGACCTTACGGTGCAAGGCAGCCAGATGGATATCAGGGGAGACATACTGGAACCGGTGCACCTAAGATGGGTAGCATCAGATCTCCATGGTCATTTATATCACAGGTATGGTTTGTCATTACCTGCTGTCAGATTTGACCTATGTGTCTTTCTTTCATAAGGTCAGAACAAATCACATTCCTGTCCTTTAGCTGTGATGTTACCAGATATTGTCACTTTTTATGTGATGGTTAGACAACTCATTTTTAACCTGTTGATCTTCCTGGGATTGCTCTCTCTCTTTACATTTTTTATACATGGCCCCATTTCCAACTAGCAGATTCTAGTGGCAATTTTGGAGTTTTTCAGGAAGCTCACACAACCAAGAACCAATGGTTTTTGTCCATTTAACCCTGCTGGACGATGTTGTAACTACACCATCTGGTTTCTTTTTTTAATAATAGATATTTCAGACATCACAGGACTCTGTGTGACTGTGGAGGTTATTGTGGTTCCATTTTCCTGAGGCCCAAATGTTGTCACTTGGCTAAAGTGATTGGCTCAAAACCTGGCAGTGCCCATGAGCAAAAATTGCCTCATCATGTATTTCAAAGGTTTCATTAGGAAGCTGCGCTACTACTATTGGGATTAATGTAAATTCTAATGCTAACGCATAGCTTTTTCCAGGTATTATAGACCTTCATGTCTCAGACATTAGATGTAATGGCCTCTAAAGAAGCTAAAATGATTTAGCTAGCGTCAACCTAAACACTCAACAACAGGTGGATCCATTATCATCAAGATTCTAGAGCTCAGAATGTTCTAGTCTCCTCCATTACTTGTCAATTAGTTCCTCCCTTTTCCCATGATGATCATATAATGAGTCATTTGTTTACAAGCTGTGACCTTGTGCCTCACTTCAGCAGCATCACCTGAAATTCAACCCGGCAAAATCTCAATGCAGCACTGCGTGTTAAATGCGCAAGCACTTTAAATTTGAATGGATTTGATTGGCTGTCAGTGTTTTATCATTTATCAGCTGGAATAAAGTCGCCATGAAAGTAATCCAAACAATACTATTCCTTGTGTCCTATGTATAAATAAAAACTGTAGTGTGTGCAAATGTCTTTACAAGCTTTAATTCTGAGGTCTTTGCTATTTTGGTTTGATTAACATGATATCATAGTGGTCTGGTTAGAGTTTTATACATGTTTTTGCAAGTTTGATGCAGACATTAGTGGTTTGTATAATTTAAAAACATGTAATTTCATATATGGTATTTCACATATGGTAAATGCATCATAAGGCAATTGTGTATTTACAAACATAATTTTGCCTCCCCTGAGGCCTAAATCATTTAAAAATAGTCACTTCAGCAAAACCCCAATCCCATGCAGAGGACAGCTGAAGGAGCTTTTCACCATCAGATTTTAGGTTCACAGATTTGCTTTTCTGTGCCTTTATTACATTCTTCAAGAGTCAGTAGGAATCAATGACTAAATAGCAATTCATGAACAGTTCTACTTTTATTAGCATATTTCTTTCAGGCTTTGACAGCACATGGCCCCTAGCTGTCTGTTTGTGTCTCTCTTGGCCGAGCAGCTTATGGTGTCTACAGCTACAAGCGACTGATTAATCATGGTGGTTTAGTATTTCAATATCTCCTGCTGAGAACGCAGAAAAGTTGTGAGGAAAAAACGAAAAGATGGTGTTTCCATGCTGGATTGCTTAGCATTCTTCACCGCTGCTCTGCAGAGATCTTATGTCTATATACAGGCAAGTCAGTTTTTTGCTCTGAAACTATTGAATATCACTGTCAGGACTCACATAGATTCTTTGCCCTGCCATGCATGAACCCATCACAAAGATAGTAAAAAGATTTAGTCATATCTGTCGTAATACATTATGTGTTCCTGTGAGCACACAGGACACTGGCCAGTTAAATTATTCATGCAAAAAACGTTAACATTTAAATCTACCATTTAAAATTGAAATGGTACATTGCTCACAAACTTCTGTCATTATTTACTCACCCTTGTGTTCCAAACATGTAACTCTTTTCTAAGAGCTGCTAAAAAGTTATTTGCGTCGATCTTCAGATTCAAAGGAATCTGTTACACCTGGTTTGATGTGATTGATTTCAAACACAATTGGGTCTCACACAACCAAACAGGATGTGCCAGACAATTTAAAAATACAATTGAGTTATACAAATATACAATTAAAATATACAAATCTGAGAGGTGCTGCACAGGGAAGCTTTCAAGTTATATATCAATTTTACAACAAACATACACAAAACTGTAATTCAACCCAAATAAATAAATATATAATAATGTATAATATATATAATATTATATATAATAAATATTAATAAACAATATTATAGTACTACAAAAAGTGCCAAAGAACTGCTTGTGAAAATAATTAAACAAACATTTCAGTGTATTTTGTAAAATTTTCATTATATATATGCTTATATCACCTCTCTTTCTTTGACTCTTTCCTGTATTAACAATGTGTCCAGTTCCACTTTTCCATAGTGGAATTTTACACTCACATTGAATTTTCAGTCTAAGCTTAACATCAAGAGCTTTGCGGCTGCCATATTTCAGTCAAAGATTCACCACCAGGTCACCAAACAGAATTTTCCACATGAACTTAAAGAGATTATTTCAGTATCTAAAGACAATGAAAAAACACTTATTTCTTCTATGCTGGCTTGTTGTTACCCAAGCATAGGTTCCTTTATAACCCAGAAGTGTGTTCAGTCCACATTTTACCCAGGCATGGGTTAAAAATAACCCAGCATTTTTAGCTCATTCAGCATTTTTATAAATATTCTGACCTCGTCCCTGTATCAAACCATGCAGATCAATATCATATAGATTATCATTTTAAAAAATCACTAGAGCTAAAGATCAAATACTATAATTATTTGTATCTAATTATTTTTCAATTCTAAACTCATACTTAAAAGTAAACAAAAAAGGTGGTCAGGCCTATAATATGAGGCCAGGCCTCCTGAAAGACTAAACACTGTTTCTTAAAGGACAAGCCATGCATGAAGAAGAAAAATCTGCAAATCCTAAATTATTTGCATTGATGTTGGCAAATAAGAGGCAGTTTCACATACAGAAGAACGAGGATATCTATGGCTACAAAACAGAAGTGTCTTCAGGCTGTCAACAGAAAAGCTAACCAAGTCAGTTTAACCATCCAAAAGGTTGGAGGTAGCGTTCAAACAAAACACAGCCAAGTTTGCTCCGAATTTTGAGCAGATGTCTGCCGAGCGGGCAGATCAGAAATCACAAAGCTGACAGTATGAAGTTGGTCAGCTTTTTTGGCCTGTGGAGTCAAAGAAGATCAAATGCAAAGCCCAGGAGTAAAAAGAAAACACAAAAGATCGGGGAAACACAGATGACGGCGAACTTAAAGCTGAGCAAGGGGGCTTTGAAAGAAAGTGCTTGAAACGGAGTACAAAGATGAAGAAGTCTCAAAAAGACAGGTCAAGCATCTTTAGATGCTATTGAATAGAATTATCTGAACTCTACACAAAAGCTTTACAAATCATAAAGTGGAGACCTTGAGGAAATCTGAAGGTGTGTTCATGCAACCAGCTTTGATAAAATGCCGTAGGTGTAGTTTCCCACATCTGTTATGACAGTATTGGTTAAACGCATTTCTGTGTTGTCTAGCGCCATCTTGTGGTCCAAATGGTGCAGCCTATTTGAACCTTGTGGTGACATTCGTATACACAAAATGCAATTCTCTTTTTATTTATCTACTACTTGTTAAATTTGTTGGGTAAACATTTCATATGAAATTTTTATTTAATATTAAATGTATCATGAAAACACAAGCCATAACCTTTTCAATACACTTATATAGATTGTGATTTAGAAACTGTTTGCTGTTGAACATTGTGTACAAGTAGAACAAGATAAAACTGAGAAATTGAAGAGGGTAAAACATTAAATAACAGGTGTACGGATAAAAAAATTCAAACTTTTTGTATAATTTCCAGATTTTTTACAAACTTTCACTTGGGCCCTACAGTGCGTTTTTAGGTTAGCTAACAATCTCTGCATATGTAAAAGTAGTATTTTAGTTGCCCTCCAGTGTTTAAGTCTGTGTCATCTCTGATAGTAGTGAACGCCCACAAACACCTGCATAGTTACATATTTTATACTCATTTGTTTGGATTTTTTTATGACGATCAATACAAGTAAAAACAGAAATAAAGCTGTTCTTACCATTATCAAGATATGTAATGAGTGTAAGTCTGTTATAATAAAAAATATTTCAATTTAATTCGATTTTGTACTTGGAGCGCAGTGATGTCACGTGGTAAGACACGACCGTCAGCTGCTGGGAACGTCGTTCATTTATCGAATCTTTTCAATGATTCATTTCAAATGAAGTTGGTTCAAAGAACCGATTCACTGACTCGTGTTTTGTGACTCGACGTTCCCTTAATCAACGTACGTTTTGTGTGTGTGTGTTAATATTTAATACTTAAACTGTGGTGTTTCCCTTGATTTATGTACAACCTTATTTGTTTTCATTGTTCAGTGGTTTACAAAAGCTGCGAATCGGTTCGACTGAATCAGATAGACAAATGATTCTTTCGCGAACCGGACACCACTTGCTGACACTTCCTTTAGCACCGCCTTAAACAAAACAGACAGACAACTTTACAACGGAAGAGGGAAACTGCAGTAGAGACAATATACCTTAAAACACATTAATCGGATTCCCACGAAAGTTTGTACCACATAGCAGTTTTATTATTGCGTATTATTGTTTATTTTAGTAGCGATTTTAAGGCTGTAAGCTGGTAAATTAAAGCTATGATGGCGTCCAGCTACAGCGCTAAAGAGGAAGACGGTCATCATTCCGGGAACGCGGGGCTCGGTGGTACCGCTATCCGGACCAGAAAGCCCGACAACACCGCCTTCAAACAGCAGCGTTTGCCCGCCTGGCAGCCCATCCTGACCGCGGGGACAGTTCTGCCCGCTTTCTTCGTAATCGGCCTCCTATTCATCCCCATAGGAATCGGCCTGTACGTGACGTCCAGCAACATCAAAGAGTTCGAGGTCTGAGTCTGTCATTTCAATGAAAAGATCCAATGGAATAGACGCCAAATGTTTGTTTAGATTTTGGGGAACGTGATGTTTTTGTTTGGGTGTGTTACTGTTTAGCTGTTATGCAACAGTGTGTTTAAATGCTTCTTGTAGATCGATTACACCGGAACCGACATGTTCAGTCCGTGTTTTAACTGCTCTATAAACTACAGCTGGAACAGCTCGACTCCATGCAAATGTGTGCTGCCCTTCTCTTTAGACCAGCCTTTCGAGGTGAGTTTGGGTTGCAGTTGTTTAATGTTGTCTTCTGGTTCTAATGAACTTTCAGTTCTAGTAAATGATGTCATTCCTGTGGGCGGAGTTCACACCGTGTAAATAATAGCAACTTGTTTACCGTGTTAATGGCATTTAGACGGTCACCATAGGGGTAAACATTTGGTTTTAACTTAAGACAGGAAACTGTGGTTTACAGTTTTTTGTGCCTTAAACCTTCTTTAATTTACTGTAAACAACACTTTGTTTATGAGTTATAGTTTAAAATATACAAATACACAAGCAGTGACTTTAAATTATTTTTACATCTTTTCAGGCCTGATGTTGTTGTTTTACTGGAATCTTTAACTGGGATGCTTGTCATAATAATAGCAGTTTATATTTTGAGTCTATTTTTTTTTCCTTCAGAGTAATGTCTTCATGTATTATGGCCTGTCAAATTTTTACCAAAACCATCGTCGGTATGTGAAGTCCAGAGATGACAGCCAGCTTAATGGAGACGAACGCTCACTAAAGGTATTAAAGGTTACAGTTCAGGGGCAAATAATGTGTGTAACAAACTGTTTCACACCAAGGTATATTCCGGGATGCTTACACATTTTTAACATGATGTCAGTGCAGGCTAACAGGGTTTAGCAGCTTACAAGTACAAACATTCACATGTTGTCAATCAACAGTCAGTGGCTCTGTAAATGTACTTTAACTGAGTGATGTTGCCTTAAGCTGATTTTTCAGTACTCATGTTAAACGCAGCTTAACTACATTTTTAAAGACAATTTTTATAAAAATGTTTATTGGATTTCAGTAATCAAATAAGAATATATTACATATTTTGGATGAAAGGTTACATTTATTTTATGCTGTAATTAATGCAAAGGACTTTATACCCATTAAACCATCTCAGTATTTATTGTTTATTTTAATGTTGATATTGCAATGTATTACATAAGAAAAAATGCAAAAATGTGAACATTTTCATAAGTGAATTGGAAGTTTGAGTTTGAATGACACAGTATTGAATGTTACATTTCATTTGACATTTTAAATTAAGGAACCAAGCAAAGAATGTGAGCCATACAGGACTAATGACAAGCCTATAGCACCATGTGGAGCTATTGCCAATAGCATGTTTAATGGTAAGACTTGAATCTGAATACATGTTATCAGAACAACACTGTTAACTTAAAAATGTTAAATATCTCTAACACATTTTTCGCTTTTGTTTCAGACACATTGGACTTGTTTTACATCGATCCCAATGGAACTAAAACCCAAATTCCATTGGTTAAAAAAGGAATTGCGTGGTGGACAGATAAACACGTGAAGTTTAGAAACCCTGGTGGCAGTAACCCAAATCTTACAGCTGTTTTTCTAGGTAAATTGTGTCTTCTGCATATTATGTGTACAGTAATGAATTGCCATTGCCAGTGTATTTAACAACTGAAACAATTCTCATCCACCAGACACGGCGAAGCCGATTAATTGGCGCAAACCTGTTTACGAGCTGGACACAGATTCAGAAAATAATGGCTTCATAAATGAGGATTTCATTGTGTGGATGCGCACAGCCGCCCTGCCCACATTCAGGAAGCTGTACCGCATCATTCAGAAGAAAAACAGCATGACACCCACATTACCCAGAGGCAATTACACTCTGGAGGTCACCTACAGTATCCTTGCCTTGCATTTTACAACCTGCAGATGGGGTTGTACATTTACATACATTTAATGTTAATTACTAAAATAGAAGGACTCTTAAAAATTGAGTTTTGTATTTTATTTGGTACTACTGTAATTAATTGCATTTTCTTATTGTGGCATGATTGATACAGCCGAGTAAAAAAAAATCACAATTTTCATTCATATGTGCTAGCAGCAGTGCAGATATACAGTGTACTACAATAAATACACTTTACACAATAATCAACAAAATACACTACAAATTACCCTTTAAAATATATACTAAAATGATATAGACAATATAAATGGGTTTACAAAGAATTTACACAGTGGTATATAATACAAAAACAGATGTTAGGGCAAGATGTAGCATTTGTGTAGTGGTGGAGATAGGTTTATGCAAGTTAAAAAAAAACACAAAGCCAGAGCAGTGACACTCCATTAGCATTAGCATCATCCTAAGCTAAGAATATGCTATTTCAGTTTTTAGTAATGCAAGTTATTTACATACAGTTCACAAGACACAATAATTGAATTTACAGCTGTAACCTAGTTCAAAAGTTAACACACAGTTGCCGGAAGAAGAATGTACATTTTTTTATTTTCTGTCAGCAGTTTGTGAGCATGCCTTTGAGGCTAATGTTAAAGTACCAAAACAAACAGCACTTTAGTATTACTGTAACTTCACACCGATCAGTGTTTTGCATTCTGTTTTTGCCTGTTATCTCCTCAACCACTTTCACTCAGATTATCCCGTTCGCAGCTTTGAGGGCAGGAAGCGAGTGATTCTCAGCACCATCTCCTGGATGGGTGGGAAAAACCCTTTCCTGGGCATCGCGTACATAACCGTGGGATCCATCTGCTTCTTCCTTGGTGTGGTGCTGCTATTCATTCACCACAAATACGGAAACCGCAACAACAGCTCTGATATTCCAAATTAAGAGTTTCTGTCAGATTTTAACCTGCTGTTATTGTGTCTGAATAGCATGCGCATTGTAACACTTTAAAGGTGCAGGAGAGAGCGTTTGACCACTTGATACTCTGTTTATTTATTTTTCTGGGTAACTATTTTTGTTTGTTTTGTTTCAAGCATGCAGAGTTGCGTTTGCCTAAGATGTTTTGATCATTGTTACGGCTGAGGTCAGTGTGATACTGCAAGATGCAACCACGACAAAGATGCTGTATAAGCTAAATGAATGTGTATGTGTTTTTCATAGAGATTGTTTTACTTTTAGCCAAAGTGATGAGAGACAACATAATATATGACAACTGTATTTTTAATTGTCAAATATACCATTTAAAGAGGGATTACTTCATTATACTTACTTCCTGCATGAAGGCAAGTGCCGTAGCTTTGTTTACTACTTTGTAGTGGCAGGTTATGGTAGTATAAATTTTAACTGCTACTAAACTATGGAGGACTGTTACTTTTTTGAAGATGCTCAGATCTTAAAAAGTTTAACTGTTTGTTGGCTCGCAAGGACCAAATAGTTGTCTAAATAGTGTCCATTTAATTTCTAAAGGTCAGTTTCTCTGTTATGTCTTTTTTATCAAGTGTAATGATTTAAGCATGTCTGTGGATAACAAATAAGCACTTTAGAATGTTGCAAGCCATCCGTTTTGAGAAAAATGTGCTTTTTATTGTTGAATGAATAAAATGTCTAAATGTTAAATTCCCTGAGATGTAGAGAATTTACTAGATGCATGTTAGAATAGTTTTGCTCTGAAGAACAGCAGGGGGCGACACCACATAAGACTCACGCTCATGCCGTTCCGAACCCAAGTAGTTTTGTGGAATATAACAGATTTTTTCACATCTTCGCACAGGTTTGTTCGATATAACAATCGTTTATACTTGCATTTGAAAATTCATTTCACTATTTATAAGTTAGTTTTTTTCATCCTGCATAAAATGTATTTTTAACCAGATTATAACTGGATTATTAACTAAATTATATTTGTTAATGGTACCCTGATGAATTTGACTATAGTGATATATGATTTATTACCATGTACTTTGATAATACTATGGTGTCCTTTGAAATACCATGAGGGTACAATGTAAATTACCATGGTAATGTGGTCACACATTAATACCATGTAAACACAAAAACATTCTGTATGCTATTTGCTGTTTTAAAGTATGGAGGTGTTATCATTTAATACCATCAATGTACTCCGGTACTGTCACCAGTACTGTAGTGAGTCGATGTATGTACAGCAGAAGACTAATGTTAACCAACACCGAACCATTATTTCCCTTAATTAATCTTCATACCAAAACCTTCCACATCAATTCTGGTTTAGCTAAAAGAATCAGCACTGTGGGCATCTGTTATGCTGTGAATCTGATCCATACGATTTATGCCTCTGGTTTTCTCACAGGCAGATATTGAGGAAACACTCTTACTAACACTCTTATCTTTATCATTACACCACAACCAGCATCTGTTCTGTCCAGCTGGTGGTGTATACGACTTCCTAAAAAGCAGCTGCTCCAAATGGGCACACAGGATGAAAAACTGACTAATTATCTGCCTTCCAAAACGAGTGTGTTCTGTTGCTGCCCTCACGCCATCAGCCCACCTCTGCAACCACAGATGACCCAAGCCAACATTGGCATTCATAGAGATGTTTGGCTACGAATGAAATTCCAAAATAATGATGTGCAACACGGCTCATGGGATGAGAGATCTTTTTGTTCCTCTCTCTAGAGTTCTTTCTCTGTTCTCCTGTCAATTACTGGCAGACATTCTTAGCAAGTTCTGTTAATGATCTTGGAGGTCAAAGTGAACGTAGGTTTCAAAAAGATTTGGAAGACGTCTGTAATTTGCAAAGTTGCATCTTTCAGCAGAGCTGAAATACATGCTGGGCAAGTGCGTCCCTAATGTCGGGTGGCCCAGTCTAAATGAATCCTAAAGGAAATGGAAAGCACAGTGCAAGGCAGATCCTATTATAATGACTGGTATGGTGTTGTGCCTTAATGTTCTATCACATAGTAAGACTTCAAACAGAAGCTGTAGCTATTCCGACCCACTCATCCATGAGGACGCATCCATGCAATCACTGTTGCCCAGAGCAACGCTGAGCGGTTGCCAGAGGGCTCGTCCCCTCTTGGGGTATTCCCCTGTTACAGTGAGGGAAATGAACGTGTACAAGTGCACATTTGTGTGTGAGTGAGTTTTAACATGAAACACACTATGGTCCAAAACTCTAAGACCATTTGTGTAAATGCTTATTTTCTATGTAAAAATGTTCTGATAACAGCATATGACAGAATGCATGAACTGTTCTCTTCTATGAAATTAGGAATATTAGAGCTGTTGTTACGGTTTTTGACTGTTTTTGATGAAGCTGTCAGACCCTCTCAAGCTTGTTTCCTGTGAGAAACGTGAGGAAAAACTAAACCTTAAAGGATAATTAAACACCATATTGCTAAAGACTTCTGGGAAGTCACAGTTCAATGCATTTTCAGCTCAATCAAAAACGTATCTGTGTAATTCTCTGTATTGCGTTCTTGAGTATTTAAACAGAACTTAAAATTGATGGTGGATGAAAATATTGAGCAAGTTAATGAGAAAATAAGAACACACATGGAGAAACAGCCCATGTTTCTCCACAAAATCAATTCCTAAAACCTCATGAATCTGTTTTACTTTTCTGTTTTACTAATGAAGAGGAAACAGATTAGTGTGAATCATCTGTTCAAGTAATGAATTTGGTTGCATTGGGGCCAGAATGTTCCTAGAACCATATATACATATCATCTGATAGTATCATTTGTCTATTGTGAACCTGGGATTGATTTCCTGTTACTGAGTTACCGATATTGTATTGGAATATCTTACATTTCTCCTTTATTTACTGATTCAACAGGATATTAGTTGCAGGTTAACAAACAATGAAATGGTTTTGCAATGGTAAAGTAATATTACCTCAGTTTAAATTGCCTTCATATCTGTTTGGCTTTTGGAAATTTTAAACTATCATCATGAACTCCTAATGGTCAGTGGAGTTTCCATCATGGACTCCTAATGGTCAGTGCCGAGCGTCCCATTTAAAACCACAGCAAGTTAAAATCACCCTTGTTTGGATTCAAGAACTGAGTCTAACTTTAGACGTGCAATCACAGCAGCCTGCCATTTGATCTAACTTCAGAGAGATGGAAGGTCAGGCTTGTACTGTAATTGCACAAAACATTTCTTCCCTGTAAGACCTTCTACTAAATGTTTCTCTGTAGCTACATGCACAGCTTGAGTTTTAGAACCCTTATATATTAGTGAATCTGAGTATTTAGCTCTAATGACTTGAATGGATCATTTACACAAATAATATCTCTGGGCTCTGACAGAAAGCTTTAAGCTGTAAAAAAGTGGCCTAAAATGAGAGTCTAGGTCACATGATGAAAAGGCTTTAAACTTTTATCGAAAAAATCTGGCAAAAGGGTCTTCCATTTTCAGATGTGACCCACATCCCTCTCATCCCCACAGTTACTTTTGATGGACCAAAATAACTTCACTGGGTTTAAGGGCATGTTTTTTAAGAAAACATGAATTATTTAACACCTAATGGGAACTGAAGGTTTTCCAGTAATACAATGAGCCATATATATAATCACATTACATATAATTTTCATGTTTTACAATTATATATATATACAGTTTGTACAGACATAATAATATATGATTATATATATATAACATACATAAATACATATATGCATACATATATACATACTTACATTCATAAATACATACATACGTAACCGTGCATATAGTAAACTGGGGCAATTTACTTTTATTTTCATCCATAGACATAGCTTATCATCTTTATGCATGTATAAATAAATTTGTATTTAATTATATCACATTATTTTCACCACCAGTCATTACTAACTAAAGTAACACAGACTCCAGGGAAGTTCTGGGAAGAATTCTCGGATAACAGCTCAGGATCACAACAAATTGCCAGCAGCTCTAAACAGCTTTTACTGATGTTTCCTCTCAGTGTTGCTGTTTATAGGCTCCACCTCCTCCCCTACACAGTCAGTTTGATGTCTGTCCTACCAAGGTCATTGCCCACCTGGGAGTTTTGAGGTTTCAGACATCAGATGGAATTCTACAGTGCCGCTGCCCAAAGGACAGAGTGGTATACATTTAAATGTTGCACACAGTCAAAAAAAAACTTACAGTAAAACAGGATGTTCCATAACAGAAACTACCTGAAGAAAATAACCTGTAGAAAATCAGTGTTTTTTTACAGGACTAAGTGAAAAACAATTTTCTGTCATTTGTCTAAAAAGCTTTCGTGAAGACAATACAAAAGCCTCTTTCTTAAGATTGCAGCTGGAGAAACTTTTATGTCAGCGTGTGTCTTCTGAAATGGTATGGAGAGCATTGTTCTCCACCGCTAGAGTTTTACGTTTTCTAAAATGAAAATTTGAGTGGAGAATGTACAAAATGTGAGTGCAACAAAAATTGCGATGTTCAAGAGTCTTGGTCCCTCTGATATTGTATCTTTTTTGTGGCATGGGTTTTTCATTTAATGCTCTGACACGCTGTAAGTGATTTATCATCTGCCTGTGAGTCTGATCTATCTAATTTAGAAAAGCAAATTTTGAGAACACCTCTCAAAAACAGACGTTTAATACACCACTAATTAGATTCAATCTCAATTTCTGCATGTTTCTGCAAGAACCAATGTAATATTATTTAGCAAAAATGCAGCCACAGTTGTTTATTATGATTTTTTATATAGATTTTGGTTGGACAGGGAGCCTTATACATTCATTTTTAGCAAATAAAAGCCACCACCTTACAAAGCTTAGCAGATAAATGTATTTTTCTCTAATTCTTTCCCAGCATGTTCTCAATAGCACATTACAAAATCTTAAGCTTTTTCCCTGTTCTTGTTACCATGGACACCAGATTTATTTCACAGCTTGGGCTGCTTACATAGTTTGGTAGATATTGTGCAATTACAGCTGTTGAAGGGAAAGACAAGAATTAAAACTAATGATAGTGCGTGAGCAGACAGTGTATGATTTTCACAGTATATGACGAATCATTTTTTGTCTCCATAAAACAGACATAGATTTTATCATCTGTAGCCTTTATTAAACTGTAATCTTGCATCTGTACTGTGTATGTGTGGTTAGATACTTACTGTTAGATTTACATCTAAACAAATTGTAACAATCTCGTGGACAGGTTAAAAATAAATGCAATACTTTTTTAAACATACCTGCATTGCTCCTAACTTGCACCATAATAATACAGTCTAATTGGAACGTTACATAATAAAAATATTATTAGAAGCAATATGAGAATACAACAATGATGTTCTTTATTTAAAGAAGCATGTAGGAAGGGTGACGATACTGTAAATTTACATTTAAATTTATCTTCAGCTAAATCTATTTACTGTTAAAGATTTATTTAATATTGCCCTTGGCTTGGATATTGGTCTTCCAACATGTTTATTGAGAGCAATTATACTGTATTTAAACACTAAATCTTACATCCAGTGTATGAGAAATTACTTTTATGTACCGTATAATCTTATTGCAAATCCCTGTACTGTATTAGTTTGTTAGTGTTAGGGAACAAATGAGCTATCCAAGGTCCTGAAAAGTTTCTAAGGTCAAACCTGTTTAGAACAACTAAAAATAAGGCGATGCATCAGACTTCAAAGCTCTGTGAAACGTCTAAACTAATCGATCGGGCAGTTTAGAACCAGATCTATAAATACGTGTGTCTTGTCTGTCCTAAATGCATAATGCATTTTCGTTTCCCCGTCCAAACTGTGACATTTACAGAAGGCGCTTCTGGACGTCCCAGAGCAAATGCTGAAAAATTCCCAACCAGATCCAAAAGGTCATACGCTATTGATCACAACGATGTATTCCCACTGCGCGTAATCTGATCAAATATTGCAAACATGCCTAACGTTCATGCCAACATTACAATCTACAACACTTTCGTGTGTGTGTATTAGACTGTAGACCTCTGACGCCAACTCAGTCACACACTAAGCTGATCTACACGCGCTCTTGGAGTGGTTGGGGTCAGACAGCCCACCACGATGCTGGAGAGAAAAAGTACCATATTGGGAGATGTTTTCCAGGAGAAGGACATTTCGAGTAGAACATCGTATCGTTCTCACCAGCTAGGACGCAGAGTTCAGGTTTCACAACTGAACGGAAAGATGAATGACCCATTATGAACTGGAGACAATGTGGTGGTTTACGCGCATCTGTTGCTACAATATTCCTATAAAATAATGGCTTGCCGTGGCGGCTGCTGTTGCACGATCGGTCCCCTGAATGAAGATAATGCAAGATTTCTCTTGTTGGCTTTGCTGATCATCATATATCTGTTATGTGGGGCAGCGGTGTTTTCTGCCCTGGAGCAGCCGAAGGAAAAGCTCGCCAAAGAGAGATGGGCTCAGAGAATGGAGCAGTTTACCCAGAAGTACAACCTAAGTCAAGACGACCTGAAGAACTTTCTGAGAAACTACGAGGAGGCCAACGTGGCTGGTATTCGCGTGGACTCAACCAGACCTCGATGGGATTTTCCTGGGGCTTTTTATTTTGTCGGGACTGTAGTGTCAACCATAGGTGAGACGCAAAAACATGTTGATGTCAAGATAACAGTAACGATCAAACAGTTTCGTTTAGAAAAAGTCAGATTGTAACATTTCAACATGTGTGTTAATCGGTTTTAGCAATTTAGTGCGTGTACAAGGTGCAACAGGTCCCTGCATGGTGAACTATGGTATATAGTTTAGTGTTATATGTTGTTAGTACTGTAGCTATTAATGACGTTTACACTTTAAATATAGAATATAGAAATCAGTGCATTTTATAATAAAAACACTGTTCGTGGAAAAATATGATTTTGAAATAATTTAAAGGCAATTCTATCCATGTTCACTGTTTCCAGCATTCAGTCCTGAAAATTCTGTTGTTCTCCTGAAAAGCGACACTTTATTAATATCAAACTGCGTTTGGCCATAACCCAAGTTTAATAATCTCTCCATCATGGTATCAAATTTGTCTTTTCATAAGCATAAGTTTTTAATCGCCTGCGTGAAATAAGCTCATGGAAATCATCAAGATCAGGGTTACATTTTTTTTGTCTTCTGCCTTGAGATATTTGTTTAAGTAGATCAGTCATTTTGTGTATGGACCAATATATATATTTACAAAATGAAGTGAAAGTGACGTGTTTGTCAGTTACGGTTGCCCATAACCGAAATGTGACCTCTGCATTTAACCCATCCAT
>JBAJNP010000623.1:0-20126 GCA_036877545.1 Yasuhikotakia modesta | reverse complement strand
GGGGAGCAATCGGGGGTTAGGTGCCTTGCTCAAGGGCACTTCAGTTGCCACCTGCCAGCGCTGGAATCGAACCAGCAACCTACTGATTACAAGCCCGACTCCTTAACCAGTAGACCACAACTAGAAAGATTTTGATAAATTTGCCAGGTGTAACAGTGTACACTATATCTTGTGAATTAGCATACAATTCTTTACAAGAAGTTCCTTCTATAATCACTGCTGAAAAGGTCAGCTAAGCCCTAAGTTATGTTATTCTTGCAGCTGAAGGATTAAGTATCAGTTGGTATGTAAAATGGGTTATGTGAATAGTGTATCTGTGATTGCCGTCACCACTAGCAACCTATTTCTAATTCTAGTGGATTGAGAGGGGAAAGCGGGGTTGCCTGAATGGTGAAAGCAATTGAAGGCAGGGGTTCATGTGGGATTTACGGCACATGCTGTTCATTAAAGGACAATTAAGACTCAGTTTCTAATTAGCCTCAGCCTAGCTACCTGCAGCAATAAGACATGGAACAGTGGCTGTAGATTCTGTGATCCTGTTGTATAGAAAACTAAATATTTCTGTTATGTTAATAAACAAAATGATTCATCTTATAAAGAAACATCTGTAGACAATGTACAAAAATGTTTTAGCTTGATGTTGTTTCAAAAGTGTAACAAGAAAGGAAAATAACTGGAAACTGTAATGTTATTTATTATAATTTAACACATTTTTATTAATTGCTACTGAAACATACATCATATGAATAAATCATTAGGACCATTTGAACATTTGACTCAAAAAGTAATTTTGACATCAGTACTTCTCTTTTTCGTGAGAAAATATTTTGGTATTTTATTTAGCTTGTATTATGTATTATTTAATGCATTATGTTAAGTATTTTGTTTTTTGGGGTGGGGGTTGTTATTCATTCTTCTTGTAAATGAAAGCATGTAGCCCAGCTTAAGTTGTTGTTAAATGTGCTATACAAGATAAAGAAGGAATATGTTAAGGGGACCTAAAGAAAATGTTGAAGAAGAAAAGAGAGTGAAGAAAAGAAAGAAACATCTTTTTCCTACAAAAGAGTTGCTATGGTGCTTTTGTGTGTCTTTTTTTAAGCCCTGTTGTCTGTTCATTGTAATTTCCTGGAAAATATTGACCAGTCTATTTATTTCCTTTTATCGCTGATCCTTTTAACTAACCTTTAACCTGTATTGTATGTTGTGCTTTTGATAATGCTAAATGTGATGCTGTGACAGGATTGATAATGGCTTGACAGTCTTCAATATGTTTTCTGTGTGTTTGGTGCAGGTTTTGGAATGACAACGCCTGTCACTGTTGCAGGAAAAATATTCCTGATCTTTTATGGCCTCATTGGTTGTGCAGCCACAATTTTGTTCTTTAACCTCTTCCTGGAACGCGTCATCACTGTAATCGCTTTTGTCTTGAAGTTCTGCCATGAACGCAGAGAACAACGCAAAGCCGGTCCACCTCAAAACTGCCGCCGTCCTTCCACCAATAGCAGAGAGCGGCGTACAGACAGCTTGGCTGGATGGAAGCCTTCGGTGTATTGTGTTATGCTCATCTTAGGGGTGGCGGCCATCTTGGTTTCTTGCTGCGCATCAGCCATGTATTCCTCAGCTGAGGGCTGGGAATACCTGGATTCCCTCTATTTCTGTTTCGTGGCTTTCAGCACCATTGGTTTTGGAGACATGGTGAGCAACCAGCGTGAGGTGTATAAGGCTCAGACAGCCTACAGAGTTGGAAACTTCCTATTCATCTTAACAGGGGTGTGTTGCATCTACTCGCTGTTTAATGTCATTTCCATCGTTATCAAGCAAGTTCTCAACTGGCTTCTGCAGAGGTTGGAGACTCCTTGCCATTGCCCAGGCCTAAGTAACCGCCATCCACGGAGAAACATGGTAGTGCCTGGGCACATGAGAACCCGCCGTGACAACTCCATTGAGACAGATGTGGTCAATGATAGTGAGGTAGATGGACGCAGAATGTCTGGTGAGATGATCTCCATGAAGGACTTTCTGGCCGCTAATAAGGTTAACCTGGCCATCATGCAGAAGCAGCTGTCAGAGATGGCCAATGGGCATCCTCGCCAATCAGGGTCCAGCTCAAGGAACGAGTTCTCAGGAGGAGTTGGTGCACTGGGAATAATGAACAATCGTCTGGCAGAGACAAGTGTAGATAGATAAGTCCACCATACAGTTAAAGATGCACTTGGTACAATTTTATGTGCTTTGGCCATTATGACACACATTAACATACATTTTTTTTCAGTAGTATATGCCATTGCTTTAATTAAGCTACTGATATGGAATTCTCATTTTTTTAAAAGCACTATCCTCATTTTAATGGCGAAAAAATGTACTGAGTGCATCTTGACACTACTCAAAAATAAGTATAGGACATCCACTGCAAAGACTACATGATCTTTGTCTTTTTTGACAAGCAAAATAATATGTAATCAGTGTTATTATGTAGAAATAAGAGTCTTGAGAACATTAGCTATATTTATCATGTCAAAGACTATAATCTCTTTAATTGAGCCATGGAAACTTGTAGAGTGAAAAACGTACAACTAAACAGATGTACTGATCATTATTAGTGAGCATGTTTAAATCACATGTCCTTAGTTTGCTGGCATTTAAACACTGATTTGAATATGTTTGTACTAATATGTCTATTGTGGCATCTGAAAAAGGAAAATACAGGGTATGAGAAACAATAAGGTAATGCATCAGAAATACTAAGAATATATCTCTGTTGTCTGTGGAAACTTACATTTTAGCAAACACCATTTACAGGCCAAGAAATCATATCTGCGCTGCATGATTAATGCCTTAAATTGTTAAGGCAAACACAACTCAAACTTTGTCTTCCTCATTCAACTACAGGACATTTGGGTACAAGTAGGAGCAAGGCTGTGTCATAAATACTGTACTATATACATACATTGTAGAAATATGTACTGTGAAAGTACACTGTGTAGATATTAACCCAGATAATGAACACCATTCGTGAGTGAAAAACACAAAAAGACAAAATAAATAAATCTGAACACTCTTGTCTTGTGCTTAATAAGTTTTATGGTCTTTGTCAATGTTTTTGTGTGACCTATAAAACACAAAATGATCATAAAGTTAATGTGTTGTATATAACACTCATGTATAAAGACGTAATGAAATCTTTAGATCTCATTTCCAGAGCTCTGTGTTCTAACACAAACAGGTAAGCCTAACAATATCATGTCATGATGTTAGTTGCCATGGAAACTGTTAAAGCACTTTTAATGTGTAAGAACACTTTACATCTGTCAGACATTGATGGAACACTATTAACACTAATAAGCCTTTTGGTTACAGAATATGAGTTGTATGGTTGGGATGCTGTGGCTGGTACTTCTATGAACAGAGGAACTTTACCTTTGTGAAAGGCCTGGGGGCCGTCACAACTGTCTTTGTTTCTGGCTCTTCAGTGTTTCCTCTAATAGGACCCCCCGCAAAACATCTCAACAAGGCAATCAGAGAAAACAGGATGAAACGGGAAAGATGGGGGTGAAAATTGCCCATGACCCACATTTAATAACTCTTGACCTACAATCATAGAATGTGACATACATGATGCCAAATACACTGACAAAGTTACCATGTCTATTAAGTGTATCAAGGGATGTTTTAAAGTTGAATTCCATTAAATAATCATAGTGACACAATTTTTATTATTTGTTTAAAATCTATATAATAAATGCTAACATTTATGTAATTCTATTATATCACCTAGTTGCGTGGCCATATGGAAAATAAAGATTTGTAGGTAAAGAAATGCAGTTTTTGTTTTGTACGTTGGCTTTGAAGGCGTTATTATAATATTGGTAACACTTGAGAAATACTGGAGAAATGCATATTTGAAATATACAGTCAGTCAAACTGATCCAACGTTTAGACAAAACAAAAAAAAAAATAACGTCGTCTCCTACAGATAAAGATATGACCCTATTTCGTCTTTTGTCCGTGCGCTACAAACGCGTTTCGTCTTTTGTCCGCCCGGTATCCGTAGTGACGTTTATTGTGGGAGACAAGCGGTAGTGAAGATGGTGAGTGAGCCAGCATTTTACTTACTGACCCATATTTATTCTTTACTGTTTTCAATCATTTTCAATCATAAAGGCTGTATGAATTGGAAATATAACCTGTAACAGTTCTGAAAACCGTCCAGTAAACGATATATTGATAGCAGATGATTGCAATCTTACAATAAATATGCCTGCAATACAAAAAACTACTAACGCACATATGATTATGTTAAAGCTTCATTCATTTCAGATTAAGATGAGCTTAACCTGTTATTGTGTAGTGTTTTCATTTCTACACAAAATTTGTACAAACGGCACTATAACGTTCACATTTTTTGATTTATTGCTTCTTTCTTTTCATTGTTAAACTTTGTTTTCATTGTCTCAGAACTAGCTTCAGATTTCATGGCTATTTTTAATATTTAATTAGCTGGGGTTTAGATGATTGTAAATGTGTTTATGCAGTTAGTTATCTTCAGGTTCACACATTTTCTAGCTGGATAACCAAAGAAGTTGTTCACCACATTTTTTTGTATCATGTTCAACATTTGTTCTAACATTTGGTAACTTTGTTAAACATATTGTCAAAGAGTTTAAAACCTATCAGACTTTGTTTTGCTTAAAATGTTTGTGTTGTAAGTTTGTGTTGTATGTCTTAAATAATTAAGACATACAATTATGCCTAAAATACAGAAAGACAGTGACAGGTTTTTATTTGAGTTGTTCATAACCATCTCCAAAGCTTTTGATTACAAACTGTGATATAGTACAGACTGAAAAAGGTTGTTTTTAAATTAACAGTTATGTTATTAAACTTTTGTATTGGTACTTCAGTACCATAACCATTAGGCTCCTGCAGCTGTGCTGTGTTTGTATGTTAGATTTTAATCATTGCCATTTTCATCACAGGGTCAGAGCCAAAGTGGAGGACATGGACCAGGAGGTGGAAAGAAAGATGATAAGGTGACAGATTAAAGGAACACTGTTCCATAATTGGCACACCCTCATGCCATTCTAGGTGCATATGTCTTTCATACTTCCATAGTATCCCTACTCTTGAAATGGTATTGATATTCATTCTTCCATCATAAAAGTATGAATCATATGGATTACTTTATGAGACACGTTTTGGAAAATCTCTTAAAAAAACATCTTGGAAATCTTGGTCACTATTTAATATGATTACATAGCTGAGAAGAACCATAATATAACTCCAGTTGTTTTCGATGCAGAAAGAGAAATTCATATATAACTAGGATGGCATGAGGATAAGTTAATAATTTGATAACTTCTTTACTTCCTTCTATTCCTTGGATGTGTTAAATGGGAATTGGTCAATATTTTTCATTTTTATCCTGGTTATCTTATATAATGACTTCATTTGTATTTGAGCAGGACAAGAAGAAAAAATATGAGCCGCCCATTCCAACTAGAGTGGGCAAGAAGAAGAGAAAGGCCAAAGGCCCTGATGCTGCCAGCAAACTGCCTTTAGGTAAAGGAAGTGCTTTTGAACCCCATAATATGTGTATCATGGCTATTACCATTTGTAGTTCATTGTGATGCTGTGATTCATTGTGATTGTCCTGTGATGTGTGTCTTTCAATGTATGCAGTCACTCCTCACACACAGTGTAGACTGAAGCTTCTGAAACAGGAGAGGATTAAAGATTATCTGCTGATGGAGGAGGAGTTCATCAGAAACCAGGAGCAGATGAAACCTCTGGAGGAGAAACAGGAGGTGTTTCATTCGTCCATCTGTCTTTGGCCCCAATCAAAATAATAAAAAATGTATTTTGGTTAAAGTCTGGGAGCTTAAACAGTCTTCTGTGGAAACCCTCTTTCTTTCATTGTTGTCTGAAATTTCTTATTTCTTGGGTTCTAGGAGGAGAGGTCAAAGGTCGATGACCTCAGGGGAACACCTATGTCTGTGGGAACACTGGAGGAGATCATTGATGACAATCATGCCATAGTCTCCACATCTGTGGGCTCAGAGCACTATGTCAGCATTCTCTCATTCGTTGACAAAGATCTGCTGGAGCCAGGCTGCTCTGTCTTACTCAACCACAAGGTAAAACATCCACACATGTCCCCAAGACCTTTAAGATAAGACCTGTCCACAACTATGGATTTTAAATTGTGTCAGATTGATTTAATCGGACGAACTTGTTCTTGTTTCAGGTCCATGCTGTCATAGGGGTGCTGATGGATGACACGGACCCTCTGGTTACAGTGATGAAGGTGGAGAAAGCTCCACAAGAGACATACGCAGACATTGGTGGACTAGATAGTCAAATACAAGAAATTAAGGCAAGTGAAATACAGGGTCAGGTCAGATGCGCTAACAAATATGGAAATTACTGTGAAGGCACAAGATGCAGTTGAATTTGTAGTTGGTTTGTGTAGTTAAATTTTGTAGTTGGTTGTACAGTGAGCATTGTGAGTGCTGTGTAAATGGTAAACATTACTCATGAATAATAAGGGCAAATTGTGTGGCTATTAACTTCACCTGTAGGAGTCAGTGGAGCTGCCTCTAACCCATCCGGAGTATTATGAGGAAATGGGCATTAAGCCTCCCAAAGGGGTAATTCTCTACGGCCCACCTGGAACAGGTGAGTCCCAGCAGGTGTCTGGGTCATTCTTCTAATGATTATTTTATTATGACTTGAAAATGTTACTGTCATTTTTGTAATAATCAATGACACCCAATATTGGGCAAACAAACAAACATAAGTGCTGAAACTTGATTTTGTTTGTCAGCTGTAGGAGAACTTGTTCTTGTTCTTTAGTTTTACAGTTTAAAAACTGATTTTACTAGGACTTTACTAGGATTAAAAAAAGATAAAATGTATAAAAATGTTTTTTTTTCTGAATGGGACAGAATCGCAAATGTAGCCTAAAAATGTCAGTCATAATAAGGGCTAGCTAGTTTGGTGCACAAAAAGGGATTTGTGCTCATTTTTTTTTTAAAAGTCATACATCTTTTTAAATTGTATATTGTATTTGCAGAATATGTAATAGTGCTAATAGGATGCAACCCCATCCTATATGTCACTCATCATATAATTACTCTGTATGTCAGGTAAAACCCTCCTTGCCAAGGCAGTGGCCAATCAGACATCTGCAACGTTTTTGCGGGTTGTGGGATCAGAGCTTATTCAGAAGTATCTCGGCGATGGACCTAAACTCGTTCGGGAGCTGTTCAGGGTGGCTGAGGAACATGCACCCTCTATCGTCTTTATTGATGAGATTGATGCCATTGGAACTAAGAGGTACACTGTTATCCCAGACTGTGTTTGTATTGTGATAACAAGCAACATCTGAGGTTGACTGTCATGATATAACATCTCTGGTAACTCTTGCAGATATGACTCAAATTCTGGAGGTGAGCGTGAAATTCAGAGAACCATGTTGGAACTCCTCAACCAGCTGGATGGCTTTGACTCACGTGGAGATGTGAAAGTCATTATGGCTACCAACAGAATAGAAACCCTTGACCCTGCCCTTATTAGACCTGGTAAGAGTCTAAATTGCTATTTCATGTTGAGACCATCTAATTACGAGTGTGGCATGTGAGGGAAATTTCTTGAAACATTCCCTTTTCTCTGTGACAAAAGGCACGATGAAGATGAACCATATTTATGTTTATTGTGTATATCATGTTTCCTGACCTCAAAACCTAAAAATCTGAGACTGCTGGCAGAAGGTTCTTCAGCTCTCTGCTCTCTTGTGACCTTCAGGGCGTATCGACCGTAAGATTGAGTTCCCGTTACCAGATGAGAAAACCAAGAGGAGAATTTTCCAGATTCACACCAGCAGAATGACTGTGGCTGAAGACGTTACCTTGGATGATCTCATCCTGGCAAAAGACGACCTTTCTGGAGCTGATATTAAGGTTTGTTGATATGTGTTTTTGTAAAATGAACGATCTGTGTAAAGCAATAGTGGTTAACTGCTATTTGGAGCTTTGGGATCACTAGATAAGGGCTTATTAAACTCCTTAAAAAAATTAAATTAGACCAACACTGACATTTTTAACTAGTTTTACCTATATCTTATAATTAGCCTTCGCTCATTTTGACTCATTTTGCTAGTATGATCACATATAACTTTAAATTCTGAAAGGTTTCCAGTATGTTTAGTTGGTCATAAAAAGATTGTAGGTTTTATCCAACCAAGATTGTAAGAAACGTTTTGAAATAAATAAAAAATCTCCAACATTTTTTTCTTGTATTGTGCAGTTGTTAATTCGAATCAGACGCAAGCTCTGCTGCCCTCTTGTGTTGTTCTATTTTTTTCCAATTCATTTTCAGGATGTACTGTAGATTAATTGAATTGTTCATTATGTCTGCTTTTTCTTCCAGGCCATCTGTACAGAAGCAGGACTCATGGCCCTTAGAGAGCGCAGGATGAAAGTCACTAACGAAGACTTTAAGAAGTCTAAAGAAAATGTTTTGTATAAGAAGCAGGAGGGCACCCCTGAGGGTCTTTATCTTTAATCTTTTCCCACTTCTAATTTCTGTGTGGATGTCCTTGTGGAGTCTCTACCCTTAACTAAATTACGGATATGAGATTCCTTTCTGGCATGTATTTTTCGCTTATTGTGATTAGAAAATAAATTTTCACTGTTTCAGAGGAATGCAATTTGTTTTATTTACATAGCTGTCAGAATGTGATTGAATGATTTAAATGATTCATTATTTAGTACATTGAATTGAACTAAACAAAATATAAACATATTTTATGTTTAGGTTTACCCAACATCAATTAAAAAAAATTATTAATTTTATTTAAAACAGCTGTTTTAAATTTGTTATATAACAATAAGGTCATCGGTAAACAATTTAAAGCTATAACAACAGTCAGTTGTCTTTTTACTTTTATTGTTATGAATTATTATTATTTTTGCTTGCTGCCAGTTTTTCTTAGTTTCTTTAAGATTTTTACAGTGAGTTTTTTAAAAACATTTTAAAGGTTAAAGGCAATTGTGTTCCATTAATGTTTTATTATAATGTTTGTTATGTTAACATAAAAATAAATTTTGCTGGAAAGCATTATTTTAATTTCATTATTGTAATCAGGTAACAGTCCCTGCAGAAACAACATCTATGTCAGTAAATGCATAGTTCTTTTCTGTATCTTGAAACTGAATTGAGTGATTCATTTCCTTTCAAGACGGGTTTTGCTAATTACTAGAGGTACAGTCTGTTTCCCTGCTCGACTCTGCAGAACTTGACATAATTCATTCTCTCCTCTTAATTATTTAAAATGACTGCACACACTGTTCCTTGATAACTGTGCTGCTGTCCTGTTTGAATACATCACAGCAAAGCTCCAGTATGGTGTAAAAATCTGTACAAGTGCTTAAGAACAGCCAAGACAAAATGCAGTACTGCATGGTGTTTTAAATGCCTCTGTTCTTTGGTGACCTCTGCAAATCAGCTTGAAGGCTGTGATGAAAATGCATTCCTGATGCAAAAGAGCATTTAACAAAAATCTCCAGTCAGCAGATTGCATCCAGTCTGCGGCCCTTCACACAATCACTCTCCTTAAATCAGTCAAAGCACATTCAGCAGAGACCAGCACAATTGAAAGCTGTGCACAAAACCCCTGACATTGTTAGAAACGCTAAGCTTATCAAAACGTTTATGGGAGACCATTAACCTCATATTAGAATAATCAAAGGGAAACTATCTGATATACGATTCAAGAACTCAATACCAGCGAGGTGATATTTCACCCGAAGGACAGTAGGTGTCATCTGTGACCAGTTTAGTATAACGTACTACGTTCCAGGCAAATGTAACTGGTGGTTACACGAGTCAGTTCAGCGGAGAGTAAATCACATAAGTTCAGTTTAATATTATGATTTTTATAGAGATTATTAGCTTGTAACAAACGCGTAAAGACAATTTAGTTTACTAAACTGTGGTATGTGACCCACAACAAGCAGTACATCTCAAGATGTACGGCAAGTAATAAATGCATTCTTAGCTGGGGTTAAATGCTCTTTAAAATCAAACTAAAAGAGCTGTAGCACAATGGACAACTTTGTTCTTTCATCCATTAATAAAACTGTATCAGGTCTGTGGAGTGGAGGTCTACAGGTGATTTGCTGGTGAGTTGTACATTGGCCAATAGAAAGTGAAGAACGTTCTACGTGGTTATATACTTTCTCATACTGTAGTCATGAGCAAAGGTAACCAAATACTTAAAACGGATTTTTATTATTACCATCTTAAAGGAATTTCTATCTAATACCATTGCCTGGTGCATTGCAGATCTAGGGCGGCCAATAATGCCCCCCTTAACATTGTGTATAATATTGCAGGTCTGCGTTAACCAATCAGGTGCTCCGTAACAAAACGACGCAGTCAATTCGGAAGCGGAGGGAAATCCAGCAAGATCCTTCCGCTTTGGAAACTAGCGCCACACAATCCGAATCGTTTACAGTAGTTGGTAAAACAGGCTATCATTTAAAGCGACACATCACAGTTTAAAGTCTACAAACATGGTTGCAATAATTATGCACTGGTTTTAAAACGCTTGCCCTAAAATAATACCATATATCCATATTGTTCTAACCCTTATTCTATTACATTTAAAATTGCACACAAATTTAATTATAATTAAAAAGTGCCAAAATTCACCTTTTAAAACATTGATATTTATTTAATACCAGGTAGAACAATGTATTAAAATATCAATATACGCATTAATTATTCATCCGTCTAACTAAAGATGACTATAAAAGACATCTAAGTCTATAAAATGTGTCTGAATCTAATAACGATATTTAATAACTTTTAATTGGATTTGATAACATGAACCACATCAGCTTCAGTTAATACATGAGCACAGACTGCTATATACATGCAAAATGTCTTTTTGTCGAAATGCTTACATAACTTGATTTCCTGCTGCCACAGATTTCCATCTTTCACAGTAAATCACAAAGTGAGCAATTGATTTGTCAGCAGTTGTCAAGGGGAATAATCATTAACATATTTCATCAGAAAGTGTGCAAAGAGGTATTGTTTGGCACCGAGTTGCATTAATACATCATCTTGATGCCCAAGTATTTCAACAGACCATAAACACTATTTACTGCATCGGTGTGGAAATAGCGGGCGCGTTGGTCTATATGCGCTCTAACGGCCCGTGTCATTGGCTGAGACGGAAAGGCAGGGCCGTTCCGCTAGCACCGAGTCAGGAAGTGAGTGGCGGATGAATACATGTGCCGATCTCGCCGAGTGCAGAATCAGAGCCGCACCAGCAGACGCGCATCCCGGACAGACCCGCGTTTAGTCTAGTCAGGAGATTATCAACCCCTATTTCCTACAAACATGGTACGTAGTCTTTGATGTCTTAAACTGCTTTATTGATATTGGACGTAGTTAGACATTTTACATCTAGCTACGCGTTTACCCAGATGAGCTTTGTTTACTTAGAAACGGCCTTGTAATAAACGATCCGATTATAGTTGAAACTTTTGCATATCGGGTGGTAGGAAGAAACGTATTTTTCCTGTATTGTATTTTCTGATGTCTCATTCTGACTGTTGTGTAGCGATGCAACATGCAGAATGGGGCTTGAATCTAAAACTGCGCAATTCTTACATCCTTTATTTTACGTGGTTACGCACCACAAATGTTGTGGATCATTGTTTTATTCACCGGAATACATGCAATAATGTTTTACTTATTATGTAAATACAACACGACGCGATCATTTCTATTTAGATCTATATGACAGCATATTGAAATCATATTTTACCCGTCTATTACTGGCTGTTTAGTTTGGGGCACAGGCTCAATGGGTTGAGATGGTGGGAATTACAACGCAAATGTGTAAAAATTTGATGGATTTGATGGAAGTAACCCTGAAAAGATGACGGTAGATCAGGATGTACCTCCGCCGCCGTCTGTTGCATCATCTAGTCTGTCTCTCTTCCTGTACCCTCTAAAGGATGCATTTCTAAGACAGGACAGACATTGCCTTTAAAGTCACTTTACAGACATTTAAAGGCCTTTTTCTTGAACAGACAGCTGTATTTTAACCACGCCACACTGTTGAACGCCTTGAACGGTTGTAGGTTTATAGCAATGGTTTCAGAGTTTCCTGTCATTTCTGTGTTGTCATTGTAGCTTATGCAAATAAAAGGTGTGTCGTGGAGAAATATCTGTCATCAGGCTTTTGTTGGTTGTGGAAACTGAGAAGTGGTGTTTGGCAATTTCTAAATGATGTAATTGTGGTACATTCTAGTAACCAGAGATGGATTTTTGTGTTTTTGTTTTTCTTTTCAAAAAAGATCAAAAAACAGTTTTTTCAGAGAGATCAAATGAATATCTAAGACATTGAGGGTAATAAACCAAACAGAGACAAAATCTTAAAGACAAGACTGAAACTTTGTGTGTATGAAGACGCTTGTTCTGGTAGCATCTGGTTGGATAAACTGTGTTGGATGAAGTTATGATGTAATAGCCCCCCAAACTCTTGCTTTATGTGTTGGGACCCTTGAGGATTGTCCTGTGTACACTGACCTACATTCTTTTGTCTGCCAATTTTTAATGAGCAGTAGAAAAGAATAATAGACTCAACTCATCGCAGACAGGTGACATTGGTGTCTCATAGGCCCTTTTCACATGACGTAACATTTTCTGTTCTGACCTGAAGCACTGGTTATTTCTTCTAGCATAAGTTAAACGCTAACGTCAGCTGCTGCAAGGTAAATGTCTGGTAACAGCCGATTCTAACAAGATTATCTGTACTCGATGTCTTTGTATAATGTAAACTGGCTAAATGCATTATTGCAGACTGTGCAAAGTTAAGATCTTACTGTAAACACACAACATTACCAAACATATTACTACCCTGTGAGACAGCAACCTGACCTCTAGTCCCTAATTCTAGGCACAGTAATATCGTACTGTAATATCACACCATATGCACTGTAATATTAGAGGCTATATTTGTGGCACATTGCATTATTATTATATTGTGACATGATTATTTAATCTGTTACTCTGTGGGGTAAAATAAATGTTTTGTTAACTTTTTTATGAGTGAACAAGATAGTACAGGATTCATTAAATGAGACATAAACATTCTAATGCAATAGTCACAAATCTGTAGCAGAAGTAAACCCACACTGTTTTAAGTCAGAATGGAACATGCGTGATGTCATTGTGAAAAGGTCCTATTTTAAAACATACAACCAACAGAGTTTAGTTACTATGCCTGCCTGTGCAGTTATAGTGACTGTGTATCTTATTGTTTTAGCATTCGGGTGACAGAAGATGGGATTGTAGGTGTTCAGATTTCTTGTGGGTTGGTTTTCAGTTATGCTTGTGTGGCTAGAGTTTCAGGAAATTCTACAATTAATACCTAATATGTGCTACAACCCTGATTAGCCAATGACAATCTGATTTATTCTATATTATTTACATATATTGTCTAAATGTTCTCCCTGCTTTTACAAGCATTAAGCCAGATGCTGCGATGTCAAATGGCCATTGACAGATCTCGGTTTTGTAATGACCAATGTCAGTATTAGTATAAAACAATATAATACAAGGCAATAAGAGATACATACATACTTATTTAACACAATACTTTCAGTTCTAATTCAGTTGTCCAATATTGTTCATTTATAAGACTGATAAAGATAAAATAACTTTAAAAACCGACACAATTTTGGTAGTCAGTCAAGTCAACACAGCAATCAGCCTGTGTTGATAATTCTTTAAAAACATGCTGTGCCATAATAAAGCTCTGTCACTCACAAACAGTTCATCTGTCTCTGCAGATGTACGTTTTGGGAATCGTTGAATCTCAGAACACTTGCTTAAATGTGTGTTTTTAATGTTTCTATCGATCTGCAACCACCACTTTCCATTTATTACCCATTAACAAAGAGAAACGGTTCAAATAACGAGACCTATAGTTGTTTGTGGTCTGCGCTGGGGTCCCAGAACATCTGCGTCTGTTCTTCTAGTGCAGTGCCCCCTCCCCCAGACAGGGGTTTAGTAGTGGCCAGATGGGGGTTGCCTAAGTACTGGGCACATGGGCAATTAAATAAGCCATACAGAAACCATCAGGAAAGGCCAGTTTCCCAGAAAACACTGTTTTTCCATTACGCCTCCCAATTAAGCCACGTTATCCAGTATGCATGCATTAGAAAGGCTCTTTACTTGAGCTTCAGTTGCATGTTATATCATATGACTATTGTTTCTTAATGCATACAGAATGCTTTTGGCCCACTAGCCCCAATCCATCCCTTCATAATGGGATAATCTGTTTTCCTATCGGCTCACATACACTTTTGCAAGCTTACGAGATGAATGCAGAGTTTTGCTTTTGCATTGTAATTCTCAAGGCTGGACCCTGCTGGTCAACATAGTGTAATCTGATGACAGCAGACAGCAATAACACTATAGTAACTAACTAGTTTGTTTGTCATGTGAGGCCTAAAAGTGCTGTGCTAGATTTATTAATATAGCATTTGTTGAAAAGGAGCTTGAATTTGTGAGATTTTCTGTTTCTGCAATATGACAAATATGGTATTACTAATTTGAATTTGAACATCAAGCATTAAACTAATGCATCTCTCATTATGTTTGTGCTATGGACATTTGGGCTTTTGGCATTGGGCCTTTAAGTAGCTACATAGGAACACTTCTGAACACCCTAGTAGCTGCATAGCAACACCCTAGCAACCAGCCACAGTACCCTAACATTCCAGTGTCAAGTTTTGCTGAAAGTGTAAAAATATAATTTAAAATTTGAATTTAAAATTGTTTCAGATGTATTGAATAAGCATGTTTGTGTTGTATATGTCATAAGCAAGCATTTCCTTGTCTTTGTTATTAGGCTGACCAGTTAACAGAGGAGCAGATTGCAGGTGAGTGCTGATGCATATAATATCTTGTAAGTGTTTTGAAGCATTAACTAAACAAAGCTGTTCTCTGTTCTCAACCCATCTCAGAGTTTAAGGAGGCGTTCTCCTTATTCGATAAAGATGGTGATGGCACCATCACAACCAAAGAGCTGGGCACAGTGATGCGCTCGCTGGGTCAGAACCCCACAGAGGCAGAGCTACAGGACATGATCAATGAGGTGGACGCTGATGGTGAGTGGATATGAAAACAAACAAATTGTGCTGAAAAAAGTATAAAAGTAATGATTGTTTAGTGTGGAGGACTTTGTTCCTTCGGTGGACAAACAGGAAGTTGCCATTGGTTAAGGCCTGTCAGAAAAATAGAGCAGTATTTATATTGCCATAGAGCCACAAAGTTCACATTTTTGAGGGTAAACTTGTCTGCAAATGGTTTACCTATAATATTGTTTGTACGTTAAATTGGCATTTTGCAGCTTTAAAGGTGAAGTGTGTGATTTTCACCAGTGTTGCCCTGACCCAAACTCAATCCATTGATTGACACAAAACAACAGTTTGAAAGTTCTACAGGGCTTCTTGAGAAAACACACCTATGAATGACTTTCCTGAAGCTGTCTCCACATCAAACTGTGACAGGAGAAAGTATTTCAACACAGAAGGACCTTTAACTTGATTAGAGGTTGGAGAACAGATGTGGTTTCAGTTTTTATCAAGCTGTCATTGGAAAGCGCAGCCTGTCTGTGAAAGCATTTAATCTCATCCACTTATCGCTGTGACATAACAGAATCCATCAGAGAGATGGTTCACTTGCTCAGCACACTACGTCTGAGAAGAGTGACACCTGAAAATGCCACCTGTCAGGAACCTGTAGGACACCCACTCGCCACACATCGAGAAGATGTGGGATTGGGAAACTGTATGACTTCAGAAGCCTGTCTGTTTCCAAGTGTTCCGTTGCTTCTCATTCCCTTGTCCCTGCCGACATGATCTAGGTCAGACGGCAATAATGCGAATGGCGGGAAAAAAGTAATCCACTCCTTGTGTTCGTCATACATCTGGTTCCCACACTCTCATCCAATGTAGTTGCTGGAAAATCTAGGAAGATCTTATTTTGAGAATTGACCCTGGAGGTGACCTAAATTTACAGCATGATCAGTGTTCTGTTTTCACCTTTTAGGAACCTGTGAAAAGTGTGACTACATCCTGTAGCAAACAAATGTTTAACATTTTAACTACCATGCTAACAGCATGGATCATTGTAGAGGGTTTTCATTGAATATGAGTTTAGTGGTCGAAAATACTGGTCTGTTAATATTTACACCACAGACCAGTAAATTATAATCTTCTGAAAACCACGACTCTGCGCTCATTGTTCCTTTTAGGCTACCTAATGCTAGACCATCAGTTCCACACACCCATTCAGTAATCCAGCCTGGCCTTCATTACAACACCTTGGCCTGTTGTTTCAGACTTCAATAAACATTAAAATATTAAGGCCAGCTGCAGGGACCTTGCAGAGTCGTCTCATATCGCTTCCCCCTCATGGCTTTTATTATTTATCACAGTCCCTGGAGGTCTGTCATCCCCTGCTAATCCAGGATGAGTCACATGGTTTTGATCTCCCTCAGCATATCTCCACCTCCTGGTAGACTCATCTCTTTGATGGGCCTTTAGTAAACTGTGATTGACCACTGTGTTTTCTGGGCACCACTGCAGTTTGCATTACAGATACAAGATGAGTTTTCTAAGCTACTGGATACGTTGGCATCAACCAAGGTCTACAACACTTTATCTGCACTTTCAGTGTAGGGTTACCTCAGGTTCTGTAGGAGGACATTAAACAATAAAGTATAAAGGTAATTTATAGCTATAACATATTTATCATGTTTTCCTTTTCTAAGGCAATGGAACTATAGACTTCCCAGAGTTCCTGACAATGATGGCCAGGAAAATGAAGGACACAGACAGTGAGGAGGAGATTCGTGAGGCCTTTCGTGTATTTGACAAGGTGAGTTTAGGTTGTAACTCCTTCGTTTTCTCTCTGAAAGCGAGAGTAGATTGTTTTCCCGCCCTTTTTTGTGGCTTAAATGTTCTCATTCTTGTCAGGATGGTAACGGCTACATCAGTGCAGCAGAGTTGCGTCATGTCATGACAAATCTTGGTGAGAAGCTGACAGACGAAGAGGTGGATGAGATGATCAGAGAAGCCGACATAGATGGTGATGGTCAGGTGAACTACGAAGGTAAGATCTAAAGACGAGTCGCTTACAATGTTGGCCAGTGCTTTTCTCTCCAATCATTTTAAATTTGATATTATTTTCATTTTTTGCATTATTTATTTAGTATTTTATCATTTTTTATTCATATTTTTGTTTGGGAACAATATCATATGCTATGACATATTTCTGCAACTTGCAAATCCACAGTATATAAAACCACAATTACTAATATCTTATGGTTTTTCAATAATAATTTATTGTACCCAATTACTAAAATAATAACTAGAGATGTGTATTGTTTTGTCTGTTGATTCAGACAAAAATATGTTGTGAAACTTACCAAAGTGTTTTTAAACATGTTAACGTTGACAAACAGTGTTTTACTTACCATTATCTGAAAAAAATGGCCATGTGCATAATCATACAAAGCACAAGGGTTCCACTTTTGACTAGAACAAAATTAATGCTATTCAGAAATGGGACATTAACTGTTGTGTGAATTCTGCCTGTACCTTTTGATTAAAAATAATAATAAACCATTTAACAATTTAGTAGCCGGCTGCACTCGCTGGCATTTATCCAAAAGCAACCTAATCTCATTTCCTCTTCATCTCTCCTCAGAATTTGTACAGATGATGACTGCAAAGTGAAGCCCCTCCTTCTGTCGTGCCCTCCTAGCAGAGAAAAAAACAGTCAAATGTTTTACTTACCTCTTGAGGAAAAAAATGTTTATTTATTCATAATGTTTCTGTTTAAAATAATTGAATGTTAAAATAAAGTATCCTTCTGTCCACACAGAAAATAACGGAAAAAAATCAAATATCTGCATGAAATGGTTAGTGACCCTGTCTCCAAAGATCAGTCTAGCATTTATTCAAGAGAAAAATAACCTGTAACTACCTTCAAACTGAAGAAAAACAGCATTTGGTGAACTCTTTACGTTCCATCTGCTCTTGAAAATGTTTGGGCTGGCCATATTCCTTTCGTTCTCTTGTTTTCTGTTCTTCATGCATGCAGCTTGAGCCCGGATCTCATTCTCCAGCCGATCGGAGCGTGCGAGTCCACTGAAGTGTTGTGTTGTGGGTTTTGTAATTTAAGAGGAACCAAGTTGAGAGAAAGCTTGTAAATTCAAGTTTTAAATGAAACGGGGCTTTGGTGTATTGTGGGGGATAAGAAATAAAAATCAAAAACAAGAAAAAAAAATACAAAAACAACAAAAAGTCGCAAATGTTTGGCATGATTTATTGTTTTAGATTTATATTTTTGTTGATTGTTTATTTTGTTATTGACTTTCTATTCCTGGAAGGTCGTCTCCTCCATGGTGTGCTGCACTATTATGGAGATGATAGAATGTTCTAGATGGTTGGAGGGGTGTGGCTGAGCCTTCACTTTCCTCGTTTCTTTACTTATGATTGGTCAATTCTCCCCTGTATTGCATCTGCTGTGGGAGTCCATACTTCAGTTTGCGTTCATTCCAAGTTGTACATGCTACTGTTTTAATATTTTCTTCAAATAAAGTGACCATGTACTTTACGACTATCACTCTGCATTGTGTTGTTTCTAACTTTGCTTTTAAAACTTCATTTTGCATGCGTTTGTTACAGAGTTTATAAAATCAAAACGTTTTGTTGCTTGTTGACGTGTCGCATTTTATTTGCATGAAACATTTACAGTCATTCTTCTCTGGGAAAATGAACCAAAAACATTTGACATCATCTGATATGTAGATTTTTGTCCAATCAAATGCTTTACGTAGCATTTACTGAAGTAACTGAAGAAATAGTTGGAAATACAGGCATTTGCATCGACATAAAAACTGCTTTTAGGTTATTCATGTTTCCTTTGGCTCTCGTGGTAGTTCACTGTCTATCACATTTTTCCTGTCAAGGTGCCAATAGATCGATTGCAGAGCACTAGACCACCTGTGTTCTAGCTAAATTACAGCTCCCTATTGAAACCAACATCAAACATAAAATAGCCAATCAGTCTGTAAGCCTGTCTTTTCCTCAAGGGTCATTTTACACCTGAATTCTCTAATGCATACATTATGTAAAGCCTGCCTAACGATGCAATTGACTTGCATAATGCAACACTCCTAATCATAACTGCTGGACACCCAAGGCTGGGCTCCCAGGCCAAGATGCAGGAGTCTCACTCACCAAACCCACACGTTTTGACATCCGAGCCGCCCCAAGGGCTAAATTAAGCATATCAATATTTTACGTGAAAATGAACCAGTGTGTTGCGGTGCCAGTAAGAGGAGAATTTACCAGCCTCCTGCTCCTACTCTCAACACAAAGACTTAAACCCTATAATGTAACACAAAACAATGCAGATACCATGTTTAGGAAAGTTGTGACAGGAAGAAATGAGCTATTTTACTTATTAATTTGACCTCATTGTCATTTAAAATTGTCATCCAATATGTTTATAGTTGAAAAGGTAACTAAAGTCTTCAAAACAATGTGTAAGGCTTGTTATGACTTGTAAGAATGTTTATGCTGCTCTTTTCCATGGAACTATACAGGACAATAGGCTGTTAAACCAGCAACATTTATAGTTAACTATGTGACATTTATCATTGCTTTGAGGTCGTACAATCACTTTGTTTGAGAAATTGACCAAAACTATATATGGGACTGTTCACTAAAAATCTTCACCTCCAGATGTAGTTCTTAAATTTTGTTTTCACTTCCTCATAATCAAACTTTAAACATTTCATGGAGTGATGTGTCACTGGCAATTATAACTTGATGTGGTTTCTGCTGGCCAATAACTGTAAACATTACATTAAAAAGCAGGATGAACACTAATGCAATGACTAACATGCTTTCATACTACTCTGTGTGGTTCTGTAGAACACTGTATACTATGAGCCCTTCACAATATGCAAATTCTCTGTTTGCATGGACACCTGTTTGACCATTGGGCTCTAAATCAGCTATATA
>JBAJNP010000622.1:1322-85786 GCA_036877545.1 Yasuhikotakia modesta | reverse complement strand
TAAATTACATTTTGTTGTATATTTTGTTTCTTTGTTGTATTTGTTTTTGTTGTAGAAGTTGCTACCTGTGATAAATTGAATGTTTAGTAGTTTAAATGTTGCAACAGTTTTGAAAACTTAAATCAAGTTTGTCATGGGTATCTCCAGGCTTCGGTTGTGTGTTAAGTAAGCTAGTATTTAAAGATTACATGTGAGTAAATGTCAGGAGTCCCCTCCCACCTCAGTTTTAATCTCTTTAACAGGTTTACACAGGTTCAAGTACTCAGTGTTCTCCCTGCATGCTCATGGAACACAATCCTGTAAATCACTTTCTGTACATACTTTTCTCCATGGAATATCTCTTGAAATAATTTAAACATTTGGTATAAAGAAACACCGCTATAATATAAATTCATACTCTATACAATGACAAGCTCAATGTTACACTTTTAAATACATTGTTTGAAAACTATGATGTAAGCTTAGGTATCAATAAAATATAGAGAAAAAACAGGAAAGCTCTGGTCACACAGCATATTGTTGAGTCTTCATCTCATTTAAAGATCAAATAAGTAGAAGAATCTTTGAAGGATTATAAAGTTATGTATCGTAAACGTCATAAATGCAACAAGCAGTTTACTGTGCCAGTCGAGAGATGTTTAGTCTTGTGATCTCTGATGTCAAGAGTGTAAGACTTGTTGTGTAAGTTCTTTCATCCCTTAGCTTGTGAAAGCTCTTGTTCAACTGTGTTGCTTCTTCAATCCTAAACAAAGCAACTACTTGTATTTAAATATAATTTTTAGCGGGGTAAGTGATTTAGAATCTAGATTCAGTTAGATTTTACAAAACTCCTATGAATCTGGAGGTATTTGAGATGTTTAAGAAATGATTCATCTGGCTTATAACTCAAAAACTAAATGTTTATATCAAATCTTTTATAAGTCCTAGAAATCAAAGAATCAAGTGTTATGGATTATATTGTCTCACTGCACATAAAGTTGAAGCTGAATTAATTACAGCAAATTTCTACATTTATGAAGAGTTTTTTTGTGAAGTTGTTTCCTTCATTGTAGTTAGATGTCAGTGGTGCAGTCATGGTGGTGGAATGAGTATAATCGTCTATACGTCCGTTCAGAAAGAGAAACGTACAGTTCTTCCATTTCTGGAGAATGTCTATGTGTTCACATAGAGAAAATCCACCCAAGGAGAGGAAGGTTGTGAAAACATTGTGATCCTTAGAGCATGTATGACCTCCCGCTGCCTGCTGGTCAGCTACTCCAGACTCAGTGTTTCTCTGGGGTTGTCAGAGATCAGGTTTAAAATATGGTACAGGTTTTGGACTTTCCTCCTTCACCATCTCCACCTGCTGCTTGATCCAACAACAAGAAAGAATTAAGAAGTGACTGTTATGTTCTGCCAAGTGTTGTTTGGTATGTTTGAGCCTGAGGCTGTGAAATCAGTGAGTTTAACTAAGCTCCTGCCATATATAATATCTGTTATTAGCGCCAGATTTAGTCATTTAGTCAGATGTTTAACATACTTTAAAATCTGTTGCTGCTAGCATGCTAATCATGAAACAATCATATGTGCGAGTTTTATTTTTGAAAACAATGTTTTAAAATATATTAGCTGTTAGAGCCATGGCGTAATGATGGCGTAAGCACACGTTGAGCTTTGGTGCTCATTTGAAAAACCATTGATCTGCATTGATTCATGTAATTTTCTGATCTTATTTCCCTTTTTATCAATACACATGACATACAATTCAAAATTCGCTAGTGCATACCTTTTTTAGCCTCCTCCTCCTCTAGTCTCTTTCGCTCATTTTCCAGAGCATCTATTTTAGCTTGGTAAATATCAGCCCGTTCCTTCCAGTGCATCCTGTTGTTGTTCAGCCCATCAAACATGGGTGTGATTTCTTTGTGGAACCTTGAAAATTCCTGTACAAGATACAAGAAGCTCCTTATACAACTAGCCGTCCAATCAATCATTCTCTGTGGTCAGATGGAATGAATCGCTTTAGTTTACCTTGTACACAAATGAGCACACAAAGTCGATAAAACCACACTGCATCTTGGGAAGTTCATCTGACTTGTTTCTGTCCATCATGGGCTGAGAACATACAAAACAGACACAAAGTCAACTTCAACTGGAGCTCACATTATTCTCGCAATACAACCAACTAACTCAAAGTTCCTCATAGGTTAACTAGGTTAAAATTGATCTTCATTAACTCACAATGGGTTGTTGGTCTAGTACAGTCCTTTCCAAGTCTCCCTGCTCCCAGAATTCAGCTGCTACCATAAGAGCCACCTACACAAACAGACAGAGGAAACTCATGATCTGTTTTCTAATCCTACATGGCTAGTCCTACATCATACCAAAATTGTACCTACTTTACTCTGGACCTCCCAGGGCTTGGTGATGGCAGACAGATCACATCCGGTCATCATCATTGCCCTGTTTGCATCAAACAACAAAGATCAAATGACAGGATTTGTCAAAGACATGATTTTCTGGAGAAACATAATAAATAATGCTCACATGATGATTTCCTTCCTAATGGGGTTGTTGGCCACAAAAGCAATGGCTTCCTTCTCATCAGTCATTGGCTCTGTGGCATCAACAATCTTCTGGAACATTGTTCTTTTTCTGGTTTAGGGAAGAAGTTTAGCAATATGTTCAGAAGCAGCTCTAGCTGTTAACACTTAGCAGTACACTCAAGTAAATGCTTACTTGAAATACAGCGCCAGATCGGTAGCAATGATACAGACATCATGTAAGTGCTGGACAGTTTCAAACTGGCGTTTCTGCAGACTTTGAAAAATGTTGACGTTCTGTGGGAGAGCACAGAGAAGATGACATTGGATTGGTTATGACATTGAACTGCAACATTACAGCTTTAATATGATTGGTGGGAACGTGAGAAACCTCTTCTGCCATGAGCGTCTTGCTGTAGTCAAGATGGTGCCTTTCCAAGATGGAGGAACCGTGAAGCTTGGCCAGTGGTGAGGCGCTCCTGAGATGGAAATGGAAAGATTGTGTGCTTGTTTTTTAAGGTATTTTTTGTAATAAACATCTTTATTGCATTACTTTGTCTGGTAGAGATTGTTGGTGCCTCTGTGGTCAATATCGTGACAGAACGCAGCTGCTACCATTGCAAAGGCATCCAAGTCTGAGTAGTATTTTCTCAGCCTTCCAGTCTGTTCAACAAACATTACCATTATTTAAAAACTGTGTTTGTTCTTAATTAAACAAACTTTATACAGGGAGCTGCTGTTCTTACCTGCAGAAGACAGAACATTGTCTGGCCCACATTAAAGCCATGCCTCCAGTTGTGGTAGGTGATGTCTCTGTAGCCTTTACGTACAGTGTACATCCATCTGGTCAGAACCTGAACACCAGAACCCAAAACTTTACATACGCAATGTTTGACTATTTTTTTTTAGCTACACTTGTTGCAAAACAACTGTAAGCATTTACTGTTATGCAAGCATTTATGTAGTATTTTTTGCATTGTGTATTAGGTTAAAAACCCTCATCGTTCCCAGAATAAATGTAATAAGTGAAATATTAAATACAAATTTGAAGAGTCATATAAACTCATTTGACCTCTGCTGGTATCTTGAATTTCTCCACCACCCCAAGTTCAAAGAAACAGCGAATTCCACACTTGATCAGGTCAACCTCAGTCAGAGGGAAGTCGCTGAAGGAAAATTCTAGCAGATCGACATCTTTGGCCTCAGGAATGTTGGCTCTCTGTGTTTTACAGTAAAAACATAACATCGACGTCAGATTAACCATGTAAGTTAAACAGTGTTACCAGTACAACAGGCCTGTCAACAGCTGTAATGTTTCTTTAGAGGTAAAATCTTACCAAGAGTTTATACATTTCCTTCTGATCACAGTCTTCTGGGTTCTGGCCAAACTTCTCCTTTGTGTTCTAGAAAGGACAGAAACATGTTTTAAACACATTCAAAATGAAAGCAGCCTTTACAGCATAAGATCACGATGCCTCACCAGAATCTGCTGGACCTCATCTAGCGTGGCTTTGGTCTGGTACATCACCATCTCCTGTGCGATCTCTTTCTTCCACTCCATTCTGTTTAACTTGTCATATGTGTCACAGTTCAGCACTGACCAGCCGAGAAACTGTGTCAGAGCCTGAAACAGTGGATAGCCAGACTGTAGTGATGTTTCTGCAGGAGATAAACGGAGGCATAATGACAGCAACTCACCTCAGTGATCTGCTCATCTTGCTCGTCAAAGGGTTTGCCATCTTTTCTGTTAAAGAAGGTGGCGATACCAACAATTTCTTCTTTCTTGTTGACAATGGGAAGAGACAAGACGTTCTTGATGACAAATCCAGACTCATCCACAGCTTCTTTCTGAAGGGTTAAGGAAAACAAACATTTCTTAACAATATAATTTTCAGATTATGACAACGATTAAGTGAAACAGTAAAATATTTTTTAAATGGAGATATGGGATTTTTCATTTAATCCGTATCTGAAGTATTTTAATTTAGTCATTTAGTATTTTAATCTGAAATTCATGTCTAAAGATGGGGGTGTACTCCTCCCTTAGATAACTTAAAATGGGGGGCGTCTTTAGTCTTAGAAGGAGCTGTCACTCAATTCATTGCAGAATTAAGCTTACAAGTCAAAACACAATATAGTTGTAATAAATAGGTACATATGTATAAAGAATAAGTATAAATTTATGGATAACAGTAAATACTTGTATATGATCTCTAGATATGCAGATGACATTAATGACCCACTGAATGACCCACTAGTGGGTTGTGACCAACAGTTTGACAAATGCCATGCACATGTTTTGTAATGGTTGGATTTAGAGGAACAGTTAGAATATTAAAGAAAATATTAGCTTGATATAAAATCAATAGACATATATGAAATGACCTTATATAGTCAAACAAACATTTGTTTCGGGGTGTGCGGGGACTGGGAATTGGGATTTTAACTCTGAGCAGGAACTATTGTGGCAAACCTGGAATGTGAAATAATCATCTGCTGCAACATTCATCATGTTACAAATCTGCAAAAAGAAAAATACAGTGAGATTTTCCTGCTTTTGTAACCGTATAGACACACACTGCAGTGACCTTCTGACCTCTGACCAGTAACTACCACACTCACCTGATCAGTTATAACTTAAGACTAGCTTACTTTACAACATCATTATTTTCTTGCTTTACTGCAGATTGCAGGAAATGCTTTGGACTTACAAAGCCATTCTCAGCCACATATGTTGGGAGTCCACTGACAAGAGCCCAGTGATCAGCAGGTGGAGTCCTGCAAACAGAGAGAGAAGCAGCTGAACTCATATGCACTTGTTGTACCACTATGTGACTGAATAGGCAGTAGGTCCTGCTGAATCAGCTTCTGCTGTTTGTCAGTGGCTTTCTGTGTGGCCCTGTGTATGTGCTTCTAGATCACATGACCTTCCATAAAACAGCATATAACATGTCATCTGGTCAACTAAAAGTCTAAACAATGAAAGTGATAAAGATTCATACGGTATGACTTTAATCTCCTCCTTGTTTTCTAGAAGATAATCAATAATCTTGTAGAAATTGATTTCCTGTGAAGAAGACAGAGAAACTATTAATACTAACAGGTCACCAATTACACAGAGAAACACAGAATTTTGAGGGGACACTTACTCGTCCATCAGGGGTCTTTGGCCCTTTGTATGGCTCCACATCTCCCAGTTTAATTGGCCATTCATCATAGAACTCCTGAAAAATTAGTCCAAGATCAATGTCTCATTCAGTTTCATTCTTCCCAAAGATGGGAAATCACACAGAGTTATGAATGAAGGACGAGGACCACAAACCTTCTCTTTGGTCATGTCCAGAAGGCCCACAGAGTATCTCTCACACTGCAGGTAGGTCCTGACGGTGTACAACGCTTTGTGGAACTGACGTTCAATGTCTGTCAACTCTTCAAACACTTTGCTAGCGGACCACAGAAGAACCTGTAACAGGAGGAGCAGAACTGACATTATTTCTGTTAAAGATATAGCTCATATCATGAGGTGTTTTTCTTAGTAGCTTTACCTGACTCCTCCTGGACTCCACATTATACATGTATGCAGTGTAGTGCTGGATAGCAATCACTGTAGCAAAGGTGAGGTACTTGCTGAACAGCTAAAAACAAAATTAGCAACATATTCAAATACATACAAATGCTAATAATCTTTACAAGTGCACTTAATCTGTCACTATTCAGTAAAATCAGAACCTCAGGCTCATCTCTTTAGTCTTAAAATACCAACATGAGGAGGTTTTGATTCAAACTCACATCTTCATCTGCTTTGGTGAATTCACCTCCTCCAACTCTATTAATAGCCATGACGACACCAAGTGGATCTTTGCCCTGCAGCAGTGGAGCTGCCAGAATGCTTTTAGTGGTGTATCCTGTCTGTTTGTCCACAAAGTCACTGAATTTTGAATTCTGAAAAGAACAAAACAGTGTATTTAGCCAACAATTATTATTAACAGCAGACATGAAATACAGTAATCTACACTGATTGCAAAAAATATTCTTCAATTATTCCCTCATTTTACTTTGTACAAGCAGGTGCATATCATGTGTAGTTCAGATATTATGCAATATAGAAGGTAAACAAAGAAACAAATTAATGTAATTCTACCAATACAGCTGCAGTAAACTAGCATTCAAGATGCCTTGACAAAGGTTAGGAATCTAAAGCAAATAATGTCACTGAATAATGGCATCAGTTTTTACTAAATGCTCATCACTTTAAATAGACAAGGAACGCTTATATTTATTTATTTCATAAAACAGTGTTTAGTTATCAGTGTTCCAGATGTATTTTGAGACATTGTGAAAATGCTTGATTTTCACATTGCATTTGACATAATATTATTGTATTTTTACATTAGTTTTTAGCAAGTAAACACTAATAAAAGCTGTGATAATTTATTGGATGGTCTCAATTATTATCATATCTCTTTCAATAACACTTTGGGGTTGGTTCACTTCTTAGGTTAATTCTAACTAAATTTACACTTGTGTGTTGTGTAATGAGTGTTAATGAATTAACCCTGTTGAGGACAGTTAAGCTTTTACTGTGTGCTAAGATTAAACATCAGGATGTTAAAATTAGTACAGTACAGTACAGTATCTCCTATAATACTACTCAACAGACAAGACCTGTTGTACACTACTGTATTATGTGAAATTTAAACTGTGCCATTTTTGTTTAGATTTACAGTTTAAAAAAGGTAATTTCAAAACAATTTCTACAATCTTTTTATCTTAAAAATACAATTAACAATTTTCTTATTAGTGATATTTGCGATATTGTTCAGGTTACACAAATTTGTTACAACTGTGTTAAAGAAACAAAACTGTGTTGGATTAAATTAAGTGTATGCGACTTCAGTCACATTCACAGAACTCAAATCCAAGATTATGTCATTCTAAAGTATGTAATTTACGTCTAAGAACTAATAAAACTGATTTCTGCTGTAAACATTTGACTAATAAAACTGACACTCATTTATCTAATGCAGAATGATACAGATCTGTGACAGGTTTCTTGGAAAGAGAAATAAGCTCCTTTTCGGCAGGGGGTTAAAGCTCAGATGAGGCAGAACTGACTAAAGTTTAATCCAGCATTAAACAGACTGCTCTTCCTTCATCCTCAGAAAATGTTTAGCATTGATTTTAACACAACAAACGTGATTTTACTGCTGATGTAAATGCATATAAAACATCTATTGTCTTGTAAATACAGAAACAACAGCTTAAACACTATAGAACATCTACCTTGCCTGCACTTAAAAATATTTTATTGTAGTTTTTCATGTACATACTTAGGTTACCTAACCAAACTATTTACATGTAGTCATGTGGCAGACGCTATGACTTGCAGTGAATTCAATGTGTACATGTTTGTCAGTACTTGCATGCCCTAGGAACGACCCCCACAACCTATGCGCTGCTAACGCAACGCTCTACCAGTTGAGCTTCAAGAACACCTTTAGCTCGCGTGTAGCATTATACAGTGTCAATTATCGTCCAAAGTTTTCTTTCTGCATTTTTAAGTCATTTTCACCAATTTACCACACAATCATACATTTACACACAAGCATTATTAAAATGCGGAATATATAAATAATAGAAGTTGTCAAGAACACACAGATCTGTGTTGTTCTCCAGGAAGATATGTGAAGGTGTCTGGAGGTTTAACTCACCTGTTTTACATCAGGAATGTTTACCGACTTTTTGGTGGTGACTATTTGGCCGACTATGCCAATGTCAGTGGGGAAGACGATTTCAGACTGAGGATTCACCAGATTGGCCTCGTATTTGGAGGTGGGAGTGACATCAAACAGACAGGTGGCGAGCTCGGGGATGCCGTTTCTCGCTCTGTATACAAAGTAACTACAGCGGTCGGCATTTGTCAGCAGACATATCCTCTGAAGCGCCTTGTGCATAGCCTTTTCCATGACAGGTTGTGAATGCAATTCGTCGATCATGTCAAAAATAATGTTGGCCTCCTGTATTTGGCTGACATCTTTAAATGAGGCCGTGTCTTTGATGTCGAGGGTCTGGGCAAACGCCGCCGCGATCACCTCGCTCCGCAGCTTCTTGTCAAAATACTCTTTGGCGAACTGAGGGTTGTTCTCCAGGTACTTTTCCACGCTGTCCTTGTCTGCCATCGTGAAGTTCTTCTCTGGACTTCCTCTCACAGATTCATTACTTGTGGGCCGTTAGGATGAGAAGCGACAGGTTCTCTGTGATACTGGCCTGCAGAAGTGAGGAGATCCTCCGACAGTGACTTACGGCTGAAGGGATCAAAGCGGCCGCTAATTAAGGTGACGTCACGGCATTAAACCTTTAAGCTTTCTTAACCTGCAAATCCCCACCATGATCATTTATGTCAGACAATCCAATCAGAGGCAAAGTCCCATGTTTTCACCAGAGAAGTCGAACAGGGAAAGTGTCGCCGTGTGACATAATATTTCACACATTGGTATGATGTGTGTCTGATCTAAAGGACCATCCTCGGCATTTCCTGTTTCACTAAGCCAGAAAGTGACGTGGGGTTGGATGATCTTAAATGCTAGTGTAATATAGACCTAAATATCGCATAGTTGTTTAGACAAGTCATCTGAATTAGAAACTGAACCCTCAGTCAATATTCTTAATATTAATTGCCAAAATTCAGCAAATACCCAGAAAATATTACAGAATGTTTAGTGCAAATGCTTCACAATTGGAGAGCATAAAATACATAAAACTGTAAGTATTGCATTGTATTGTCCTTTTTATAAGTATTGTAGTGTCATACTGCAGGACCATTTTAAAAAAGCCAGTAAGGTGATTAAGAAATGTTAATAAAATATTAAATACACATGTCTGCTACCACAATGCAATTGTAATTTGAATGTTGTCCTTATAACACCAGGCACAGCATAGCCCTTGCTTAGAGCTCTCTGGGTAAGAAGCTAAATTCTCTGAATCAAACTATAATTAGCATTTTTTTTAACTTTTTGCACAGACTTGGGCATCCAGGCTCTATTTCAGCTTACAGGATTAATCTTAATATATGTTCATATTGAATGAGTAGGGGGGGTCTGCATATTTCAAATTTCTGCATCTGTCAAATGTAAAATTTCGGAATCATTTTTAGCTGGTGCCGTAAATCCAGGATTAAGTAAAAGTCATTAACAGGATATTGCTCCTAAAGAGAGAGAGAGAGAGAGAGAAAGAGAGCTTGTGCCAACTTTAGACTCCTGATCTCCACAGGCACTGTGATGCTAAATTTATCATGTTCACCATTAATTGAATTGATCATTGTTGGGCTAAATATCACACCTTTAAAATGCCTACCTTTAAAGGGTCCATATTATAACAAGTGTCCTTTGTTGTACAACAAAAACAAACTAATCATGAGTTTATTTGTTGATGATGTGATTCAATTACTTACCCCTATGTGGTCATAACTTTGAGCTGAAACAGCAAAAAAGTGGAGCAGGAAAGAAAAACAGCTAAATAAAGCAGTTTTGTTTGTTATGGATGCAGTAACTGTTTGATTCTGCAAGAAAACCTTCATTATTATAGCTGCACTGAACTGAGTGTTACTGATCTCTGCACATCAAATGTGACAAAGGTGATCTCTGAGATTACACACAGTTAGCCTCATATAAAGATCAGCCCAGAGGTTTTATTGCAGATGGTCTTTAATGGGCAAATAGACAGTTAAATTTGGGTTGTGATATGATAATAATGTTAATAACGCTAATAACAAAATTGTGTTAATAACTCAAATAACAAAGATCTATAAAATAGTCTTCATAATAAATGTATCACCCTGAACCATGCATTATCCCATTTATTACATGGATACAAATAATTGTTATACGTGTCACTACAAATAATTAGCACGTGTCACTGTCATTCTGTATATTTGCACATTAAACAGCAAAACACATCAAGCAAAATGGGGTCATCAGGACTTTGATCAACACATTGACTTCTGCTGTCCAGAAGACTGTTTGTCTTTATACTGAATGATTATTTTCTTTGACTTAACTCAGATTTAAAGGTGTCATAATCCTCATTGAACATGAGCAACACATGAAAGCTTTGTGGTACATGAAACTTTAAAAGTTTTGTAAGCACCTTAAAGGCTGTTGGTTACTGTGAACCTGGAGTAATAAGGAGGTTCTGCACTGAAGGAGCAGAAATCACAGGCATGTCAGTTCAGCATGTATTTAGAGTTGTGCAGTTTGTAGTATGTAGATGTGTAGTTTGGCATCACAAAAGCTGTTGCGCAATCCAGCTGCAGCTTGAAGAAAAACATGTGTGGAGGTGCAGAGGTCAAAACTGCTGCTCCCTATGGAGAAACAAACCTGCTGTTATGTAAAAATTTCCTGTCCAATGACAGCGCTGGTGAGGATCAAATTTTTACTGTTTGGGTGGGACTATCAAATGCCCCAGATACCTTTTCCTATATAAATGAACCAGCACCCCACTGCAAACATCAGTTCTGTTCAAGGTACAGCATTCTTTATGTTCTAGGTATTTATTTCAAAACATTTATTATATATATTTATAGTATGTATACTATACATTGTTTGGTGTTTTCACAGCTCAAACACAGCAGCAATATGTTCAGACTCTGCTTCGCTCTCTGCCTGCTGGCCATCTCCTGTGCGCAAGACTGTCTGGTGAGCAACATCACTGTCCAACAGGAATTTGACAGATATAGGGTGAGTCAACAGATGTTCCGCTTCCATCCATGTGTCTTTGGGGTAGATTCTTGTTTTTAGTCTGATTGTTTCTCTCTGACTGCAGTTTGCAGGAACGTGGTATGCTGTAGCCAAAAAAGATCCTGTTGGTCTTTTCCTTCTTGACAACGTTGTTGCTACTTACAGTGTAGAGGAGGATGGAACAATGACAGCTGCGGCCGTCGGTCGTGTCATCATTCTGAAGTGAGTTAAAAAAAGATTTCTGTTTTTGTGATGTCAGTAGAATAGACACTGTCACTTACTGCACACTAACTTACTCCCTGTCTGTATGTTAGTAACTGGGAGATGTGTGCCAACATGTTCGGCACTTTTGAGAACACGGACGATCCCGCCAAGTTCAAGCTGAGGTACTGGGGAGCAGCTGCTTATCTACAGACTGGATGTAAGTTTGGAATCATTTCAACTCATATTGTAACAGGTTTTGGATGATATATGACCAGGCGAATGAACATTGTACCACTGTGACTGGTCAATCTAAACCAGAGAGGTTTGTTTGTTCACATGTGTCTTTTGGCATGATTACTGATGACATGGTATTTGGACCTTAGATGATGACCACTGGGTCATTGACACAGACTACGACAACTATGCAGTGCATTACTCCTGCAGAGAGCTTGACTATGATGGAAGTTGTTTGGACGGATATTCTTTCATCTTTTCCCGACACCCAGAAGGCCTCAGGGCTGAGGATCAGAAGATTGTCACTGAGAAGAAACAGGAGCTCTGCTACCTGGGCAAATACAGACGGGTCGCACACACCGGTAACATGCTTGTGTCTTAGACATTATTTCAGAAGATTTGTCAAGTTGTAAAAGTAAACTAACACTTTTTCATTATTTTCATTTTACAGGTTTTTGTAACACAGTCTAAACCATCACCACACAGAAGTGGCACACCCTTACCAAAATTAGTTACGGTTTTACTATAGTAAATGTGTAGTAACCATGGTTTTTGGCACATTGATTTACTGTTAAACGGTGGTTGCTGTACCTAAACCATTAGTAATTTGTGTTTACCATGGTTTACCTATAGTAACCATGTTCTTTGGCTTTAAACTGTAGTAACACCATAGTTAGTTTTGTTAGTTTTGTAACCTTTTGTAAGGGTGATATCCTGGACATTTGTTTTTCATGTTATCATGTAAATATAGAAATTAAGCATATAACATATATAAAACAATAAATGTGACATAAGTAAATGTAAAAACTTAGTTAGCCACCATTGTTAATTGCACAATAGGTGCATGCTGTAACCTTATTTTTTTTTTTCAAATAAACTTTCAGAAAACAAGTTGTTAATTATTGAGTCATCAAGAGTGAATATTTAAAAGTTTTATGACAGACTCACATAAGGTAAGATACACACAGATGGTAAATCAGTTTGAGAGACATAAGGTTCTTTTTCTAATCAGAGCTGTTGGGCAACTTGGACCTGATTTAGAACATATTGTTTTAAAGTAAAATGGAAAAAATTAAATCAAAATACTTTCCAGTATTTTTACTACTAAACTACTAATCTGTAAAACTCTATATCAAAGGGAATTACAATTTAGATTCATATTAAACAGGATTCTGTATGTTTGTGCTGTTAGCTGGTTTCCTCACTCACTGGAATTTTTCTCAGCACCTTAAATTATTATTAGGCATCTTGTTTGACTGCTGCCCTCATCTAATCTGCCTTTAAATAGTGCAGGATTTACACATGAAGGCTAATTCAGGGCAGATCTTGTAAAGTGAAGACTGATGGGCGAGAGCATCACAGAGGCACATAAGGATACAGACATAAGCAGGAAAATTTAGCCTTTTTTTATTAATGCAAGCAGATACATCAGCAAAATGTTTGGCTATTTATCAGGTAAGGTATTGATAGTACACAATACTAAATGACACACTGAAATACAAAAAATAAGCAGTTAAAAGCTTCCTTTACCTATAAACACTAGCATAAAATGAACAATAAAATTCACATTTAACTTTATAAATTAAACACTATTTAAAATGCCCCATGTAAACAGATATGTTTGCTGCATAATTATCCTAAAGAAATTCTTTTAAACTTCCTTTTTAAAAACTAATAACTAAATTCAACACCATTTACATATATGCAAATTAAATAAAACAGCAGTTAATATAGAAGACTAAAAAATTCTTTGGAATTGTGAATACAAACAAGTCATAAACACAGGAAACATCAGCATATATGCAGAGTGGGCTGGAGTGGGATATTTTGGGGTGTGCTCACAGGGGGTTTAGCTAAAACAGTAGTCAAGATGAGCAAGAAGCTCTCTGTGCTGACTGGTGGGGTAAGAAGCGCCACAGTTTGGACACTCCAGGATGCTCTCGTCCAATATGTTGTGAGCTTTTGATGGGGATGGAGTGGTTCGGTCTTGAATGGTCAATCTGTCAAAATCCATCCTGTTGTAGGAGCTGGGCTCAGAGAACCGACACTCTCTCTGCTGCTTCTATAGAACAGGGTCAAAACAGATGTCACTCACACATAACTCACATAAAGATCTCAACAACATCAAGCAGGAACATCTCAGATCTTACTGAAGACTCCAGGCGTGTAATCTGGTCTCTGGCCTTACGAAGCTCCTTCAAAACTTTGTGGAGTTGGTGTTGCAACGTTTGACGGTCTAGTTTTTCATTTTCAGACTCTTTGGCTGATAACTGGATCTGTAGAAGAAACAAGGATATAAACATACTGATGTGGTCTCTAGCTCAGATGTGGAAATGATGTTCAGATGATGCTCTGAATACCTGCTGCTCTAGAATGGAAATTCTCTTCTGCTCCTCCTGTTTTTTCATCAGAGACATCTGCAGGATGTTCACCTTTCACAAAATTAACAGATACATGTTACAACTGGTGCAACAGTTCTGCTTCCCATCGAGAGACACACTGACAAACCACTTTCTGAATACTGTACCTCACATTAGAGAAACTTAATGAAACAAATTAAAACAATTAAATCTTCCCATAAAAGAATATTGTTCTGCCAAACTGGCATCCAACCCAGACCCTTGTATTTTCTATTCTTTTTCTGTTTTCATTGTATATTTTGTTAATAAATTATTTTATTAAAAAATAATTGTCTTGCTTGTGTTGATTATACAGGTAAAGCCTCTATATGTTACACTGTATTTCATAATATCCTTCAGATGAGTTAGATAATAGCTTGCTCTGCTTTTTACATGAACTGTTGTTATACTGTTAAGGTAACAGTACTACTATGCTGTGTGCAGCATAATACACAACTGTCACCCTGTGTGAAGAGCATTACATACTGTAACTGCACAAAATGACTCTTGCTCAGGATCACATGTTGTTAGAAACATTACAGAAGAGTTACACAGTTATGAGAGAAATTAAAATAGCTGTGATGAATATGAGCTGATGGAAATGACCTGCATGAACATTTGTGTGTTAAGGAAACCCCTTTAAAAGGCATTGCAGTGAGAATATGTGAGTCATTATACATCATTCCATCATCTGATTACCTGCTGCAGGAGGTCAGACACTCTTCTCCTCTCCTCCTCCAGTCTATCATTGGCTGTCTGCAGCTCATGGTGGACTCGGGAGGCTCGCTCCTCAAAACACCTCCTCTCCTCTGACAGAGCCTCCTGCAACTGAGTCACCTCCTTGCTCTTCTCAGCATACCTTTCTCTTACATCAACAAGTTCTGCCTCTAGCTGCCTGGGTGCTTCGGTGTCTCACAAACACACACAGACAAAGTGTGTGTTACTGCTGTTGGTTTGAGCATCCCGACACACACAGCAACACTGGCTCAACCAATTATTTTAGTTGGGGGTGGGGTTATTCGTTTTCTGCCCAATAATCTGTATTTTAACTTTTGTTTTGAACTATTCTATAGAAATACAGACATATTACTGATGCAATCAAGGTCTTTACTGAGGGATAGACTCTTGTCATGACGGATCTAATGATCTAAAGATTGACAATATTTTTTACACTGAAGCTTTGAGGAGAAGAAGAGATTTTGAATTTAAGTGAAGGGAGTAGCAGGCATGTAATTGCTCTATAAAGAAGCAAACAAAAGTGGCTCTGATTATAAAGAGGGGTTCTGCTCCTTGGCCTACATCACTTCCAGACTCTATCCTTCTCAAGTAAACCGAGTCAGAGAGGGCAGATTTGTTTTTTTACCACTTGAATCGGGATCCTTGTGCTGCTGTTGATTTGCTTCATTTAACTGTGTCTCCAGCTGCCTGGTCCTGGCCAGAAGCCCTTGAACATAGGCTTCTCGCTGCTGGTCGTAAATCAGCCAGTTCTGGTTCTTCTCCAGAGCCTGAACTCAGTAACAGAGAGAACATCAGTCCAGCACATGACATCAGTAACATTCCACTTAAACCCTGGATTTTGGACTCACATCTCTCAACTGTTCCTGAAGGACAGACAGTTCACCAGAAGGAACCTGCTAAATATCAATGACACTGAAATGTCAGCAAATACACACAGAACACATTTAACATTCAATCATATAGAAACATACAGAAATAACATGCAAAACAAGCAAATGGTTTGAAACTCAACAGACCTGTTGTGAATGTTAAAATTGTCTGTTAGACAAATTCATCTCTCTTTGTAATAAAACTGTCTGATTCTAAGATATTTAGTGTTAAAGGGACACAGAAGTTCGTTGAGAGACGTTATAATAATATAAATATTAATGAAAGTGCTCGAGTTTGCTAGAGTTTGATGTGGCTAGAAAGTTCTGCCACGACAGCAGCTCCTTGTCTTTGATAAAATGGCGCCATCTAGTGTGTAAACATCACGCGCCCATATGATTGAATATCCTGTTGTTAAATAACATACAACCAATGTGTTGTGTTGAATCGTTTTTAGACCATTTTTATGGCTGCAATCTGTATCTTTTTTGGGATAGAAAAAAAACAAAAATCAGTTATTATGCGAAAAAATTACAGAAGTTCAACACAAGTCTACATGCAGTGCATGCAAGTCATTTAAAGCATTTTTGATGCTAATCCTTTATTTTGAAGTGTGACAGCCCCAGTCCTCCTCAACACCTCAAGGACATTCCAGAACTTTCTCTTTTAAGTCATACATGTTTGGAACGACATGATACGTGTAAAAAAACCCTTCATTTTATGCTGATGTGTCAAAGTTCTAGAGTCAAATGGTTTACCTGTTGTTTCTCAAGTGCTTCACATCTCTGAGATACTGCACAAAACTTGTTTTTCAGGTCTTCTGTCTCTTTGGATAGAGCCTGAAACTGAATTTCTCTCTGCTCTGACTCTTTCTGTTTCTGCTCCAGCTGGTCCTGCAGTGCAGACACGACGTCCCCATGAGCTGCCCGCAGCTGCTGTCTGAGGCTGGACATCTCCTGATCTTTCCCCAGTAGCTGCTGTGAGTTCTTCTCCCTCAGTGTCTCCAGGGCCAGAATCCTCTGTCACGTTCATGAGAGGTCAAAACATTTATGGCGTTACTGAATACACAGGTTACTATGACACATCTTACTGTGTATTAAGATGTGAAAAGACCTACAACCATCTTAACAAAAATGCTTCAGGAAACAAAAATCTGACAGGTACTGAGTTGGTATCATGTTAAGTATGAAGTTATAGATGTAGGTGTAGGGAGATGATCGCACCTCCAGTAGTTTGGCTCTATCAGAGTCTGAATGATGTTTCCTCCTTATCTCCTCCAGATTTCTCTTCAGCTGCTCATTTTCTCTCTTTAGCTTCTCTGTCTCCATCTCCACTGTCCTGGGGCCGTTGCTGTTGCTTTTAAAACCCAGTTTAGTCACTAGGGTCTGTTTGGCCGTTTTCGCTGCCATATCTGCAGTGACTGCTGAAGAGAAACGAATCAACAATATCAACAATAACACAAAGGAAATCATCTGTAAACATTAGTCATTTAAACCACAGCAGCAGAACAACGCTCGTGGTGTGTTGATAAGACTGTTAAAAAATAAAAAAAAATTTTGCTAAAGCGCAAAGTGAAGTAAATAAAGTAAAACAATTTCTTACGATGAAAAACGCTGCTTCGGTACGCCAGTCAGTCAGCTCCGTAGAAACGGTTTCGTCTCACTTCCGTAATATTAAAAACAAGTTTAAACGCGGCGCGTCTGCGTCATATCCGGAAAACGGCGCAGGTCACGTCCGGAAACATGAGATGACAGCGTCCGAAAACATGAGATGACAGCGTGAATGTGGTTCATGTAGTAAATTTGTTTTCGGCTGTTTATAACGTCCGGTTGTCTAAATATGTTTTGCAATAAAACATAATAATGTGTAAGTCGAATCTGCACATTAAATAGTCTTACATACATATAACAGTAATAATAATATCAAGAATATTTTCTCAACGTGGCATTACTTCTTAAGAAAAGTTTTGAACCATGTTTAGTTAATGTTTCTGACACTTTCTTGGTAGTTTGTTTAATAAACCAGTATTTTTCACAATTTTAAAATACCACAGTTAAATGGTGTTTATCCTCTGTTGTTTACAATTTGCTTAGTAAGTGTAAGTATTTGTTGTAGAGGTGTCTTTGTAAATAATATGTTGTTAGCTAATGGGGACACTGTAAACATTTGATTTTGTTTTTGGTTCAGCCAAGGTCAGTGTGTGTTTGGGGGACTCTGCATCTGCGCTCAACTGCACTAATCTGCACTAATGACACTGCAGACTCTAGCAGCTGTTTACACACACAACAACACACACACTTACACACATAATGCTTCATGGACTCTGTGTGTGTATACTATTGAGAATTTGGGTGATGAAAGTCTGTTGTCCTGCTTGGGTCTCATTATCTGAGGTCCTACACATTTCTGCAACATGATACATTATGAATGGCTGTATTCACATGCTCAGTACTGCAATATATATCTACAAATTCAGCTAATCCTGGATTTTGCTGGAGAGTAAATGCTTGAGAAAAATCTTTTAGGATTTTCACTTATAAATAAAATTACTATTAAAACTGCAGTTTACACGCACACATAACAGCTTTGGCATTTAGCTAATGTCAAAATCATCAGAGCTGTGAGGTGCAGTATTATGTCAGATATTTGTGTTTGTAGCACAGAGAAGATTTAGAGGGAAGAATGTTTCTCATGAAATATCTGTTCCCTCCTGACTGCCGACCGCTCCGCTTCTCCCTAGATTTACTCTGTTCACTTCGCTGGGTATCTCTCTCCTCTGCTCTCATTTTACTTTCATTAATTTTGCTGTTCTCACGCTAAATAAATTAATAAATAAAAGCCTTTGGCTGCTACTGCTATATATAGTGTTATATATATTGTGTTTATTTATAAACAAATAGATTACTTGCTTCATTGTGAAAGTCACTTTCTGGTCTCATTCCACTGTCTATATTTAACTCAGTTTTTACACTCTTTTCTCCATGCTTCCTCAATATGTCCAGTTTTATTCTCATATCCCACACACTTGAAGAAAGACAGATGGTCTCACTGGAAGCAGATTAATCAAACATGCTTACAGTTGAGGACACAATCGAGCAGTCAGAAAATTAAGAGAATTCACAGTTCTTCTCAATATTTGAAGCTTTATTCTGTTTTTCCTTAAGAGGATATACAGGGAATCAGTGTTGCTTACAAGACTACCAAAATATTTCAGAAAGGTGACATGCAAAAATAAGTGCACAATGTTTGTAATGGCTAAATATTTTATACATGACATTTTAGTGCTTTATGTCCTTAGGTTTGATTAAAACAAGAACATGTGTGAAGGGGTTTAGGGAAAATAGGAAAGTACGTATAAATAAAAACAATTGTTAGTTAAGATGTAAATGACAACAAATTTAACATACTGATCCTACCACAAATATAATTCACATATTACAAGCATATGCCAAACCTCTGAAATAGCATTGAACAGAGGAGCTACAGTACATCTCTGTAAAAATACAGCAAACCAAAGATCACTTCCCATACAGAAATCTGACATATGGCCATATACATATACATATATATTGTTCAAGACATCTATTATGAAGTATAGGTGATCTGTGGAGAATATTATGTTTTACTTATAATAAGTATCTGTACTTACTGGTGTTTAAGTAGTTCACAGACAGATATGTAAATTGCAAATTTGTAGTCTTTTGGATTATATATTTGTATGGGATATTTAAAAATTAACATAAACAATGTTATATATTTGTGTCTGTTTATTCAAGTGTATTAATTTTCATATGTCTGATTTCTGAATGGGAATTTTCACTGTTACAATAACATCAAAACAGAGTGTTCAGACTCTCATCTGGACCAATGATAGGTTTCTTAACTAATGCAATATCGCAGAAATTATGAGATTCTTTTGTGTTTTGGCTACAATTAGCTACAGAGTTTTCAGATTACACAGTGTATAGAAATATACCAACATCACAGTTCAGTACAAAGGTTTGCAGCATATTGCCGTGTCTTTTGTAAAGATTCTTTCCAAAAACAATATTCATCACCTTCACCCTATGAAAAAAATCTCTTTTTGTGAGTGTCTGTATATTGCTTTATCAAAAGGGGTGTAGATGTTTTTTCTGCTAAAAATAATATAAGTTTCAGAATTATGAGCTACATTTTGTCTATTCATGTTCAAGAACAGTCAAATTCTCCTGATGAAATGGTCAAAAGCTGGATAGCATTTGATGAAAGAGAAATTTAAAGTAATATAAACCGAAAAGAATTAGAATCCGAGAACTGGTATATTGATCCACAGAAAATAAATGTTTAAATGTTCTAATTTATGACACTATTAAAACAAAGACATGATTATTTACTCTCTGTCTACTTTCTATTGGTTCCCTTTGAGCAAATGACCAAATATTGACCAACATCCCACAGCTGCTCGGCTACATCTGTGTGTGTATCTCTCATATAGATGCTAAGACTCTTGCTGACACTTCGGCTGTATCAACATTCATGTGACACTCTTTAGAAGAACTGCTGTAAGATTCACATTGGACACTGGGACAGGAAAATCATCTGTCAGAACCATGTCTTTATATTGTTTGGCTTTTTCTTTTTTTGGAAAAAAATACTGTAGCTTTAGCAGCAGTCTTCCTCTGAAGTAGGCAGCCTCACAGAACATCAGCGTCCTCCTCTGAGTAAAATCTGACCTCAGGCCTCTGTGTGTGTGTTTGTGTGTGTGTGACGTCGGTGGAAGTATGTCAGATTACCGAAGGTTTGACAGCAGAAGTATCCGATTATCGATTGCCGTCACAACAACAGTGGGGCAAAACTAATGTGCTGTTGTGTGCTGGTCAGTGCTCTGATGTGAAACTCCAGCGCTCATCACACTCAGGATTTTACATTAACTGCAAAACACAAACATTTTTGCAAGCACCATGTCAATGTTCATGTAAAAGAAAAAACATAGGTTTAAAAACGTATTGTTTTTTCCCCGGAACAATGAGCTCCAGTAGATTACAGCTCTGGTTTCTCTGTACCATGGGGTATTTTTAAAACATACTAATTTTAAACAACTTATAAATAAAGTATTAAAATAGTAAGTTTTTTAAGATAATAAAAACATGCAATTATTCAAGTTTTCACAGTTAGTCAGATACTGAGTCAGAGCCTAGATATATTTAAACATGTATCTTTCCACAACAAGTTAAAGGATCATTAATCAAAATTCACAGTATTTACTGGTTCCTAGCCTTATTGTGAAGGGGCTGTTGGGTATGTTGGATACAACCCTACGTTCAACAACCCTGATAACAGTAAGCAGATTAGACAGAGCCCTACAGCTCTCTCTCTCACTGCAAATCATGCCGTACATCATGTCATATTACACAAGAGACACATATTCATCCGTTAACGTTATCTAACGTTATCTAATTCAAACATTAACGTTTATATTTATGTATTACTTCTTATAATTCATGCAATCTTATTTGATTGTTAATTATTCTGTTACATATTTCTAATGTTAATTGTTTTCTCTCAAATTACTGCTTGAAGTCTACAGGGAAGAAGTTTAAAGTATTTAAAATTACAGCTTTTAAAAGTAGCATGAGTATCAGTAGACACAACCTCTGGATGTTCTGGTTTCTGACCTACTTACATCTTCTATGTGTAGATTAAGAAAAATCCCAGATAGAACTCATCAATATCCTGCAAGGGCCCAATAACTGTGTTTGTCCATGTGTTTGTGCAACTGTAAGATTTGGGTCAAGAGGTTATGGATTGCTTACTTGACAGATTCACTGCGCATGCTACAATAATGACAGCTCCTCCCACCAGTGAGACCACTGACAGCAGTTTGGCTACTCGACCCAGCCGCCGGGCTCCATCAATGTTCCCCTGCTCCAGACTGTTTCGGGACTACATGCAAGAAAATGACAGTGAGATCTGAGTCAAAATCGTTTTAGATATTCATCACATGGCCTGCAACAAAAAGGTACAATATTTATGCAATAAAACAAAGAGACCAAAGCGAATAGTAACAACTTAATGCAAGTATATAGACAAAGGGCCAATACCATAATGGAGTAAACAAATCCCACAATGTTGATTGGCCAGACAGGGCAGAAGCAGGCGATGACAGCCAGGATGAGGTAGTCTTTGGGTTTGGAACGGTCCAACGGCGGGTTGGTGGCGATACTGGAGTGTCGTGATAGTGAAGGACGCGGGGAGAAAGCTGTGTAGGCGACAGAGCTGGACCTGCTTCCCTTCCTTGTGCGGCCTGCATGAGGGTGATGATTGTGAGGCAGAGAATGATGCCTGCGAGGAGGAGATGACAGGATCCCTCTGGAACCATTTGCAGGACAAGAATAAATCCTTTCTCCTGCTGAAACAAGAACAGGAAGATAATGGAGGCTTTGAACATTTTTTGAAGTAAAAAATACATAATTCAAAATGAGAGCTATTTCTACACATCTGAATTATGACCCTTAATTATTTTCTTACGTCCATTAAATACAAAATGCCAGGATGCCCAGCTGCTCTCCTCCATACAATGAAAGTTTATGTTATAAAATCTATAATCAATATGTAATCGACAACACAAAATAATTATAAAAAACATTCCATATGACTTAAGTCTTTTGAAACTCTTCAAAAGTTTTGCATAAAAAAAAGACCAAATACCAGTATACAGCAATTTTTCACTCAGCTGTAACTAAGAAATCTCATTCACAATCATTTTATATTCCACACTGGCACCTTAAGATGTGCTGCACTGTTTGGGTTATTCTTGGCTACTGTCATGGTACATTTATGATGCCATTTGGTATTTTATGAGTTTTTATATAGCATACAGTAAATCACCGGAAGTATCAGGGCAACGTTATAAGAACATATTTTTCTAGGTCAACAATGTTACTGTATATAACGTGCACATTCATTACAACGACCACAAAGATTTTGATCTCTGTAAGCATTGTGCTCCACCTCACCAGTTATGATCATGTTAGAGAGTCCGGATCACATTACTCTCCAACCAAACTTTAATTAAATTGCCACCAATGCCATTAATTTACTAATCTCTGTCATGCTCCTCCTGCTAGGAAATCCCTTCAGCAATTTTAATTAGGATGCAACCTTAATTTAATTAAAAGTATTTACGACACACTCAGACACTGTACAAAGAAGGCAAATAAAAATCTCAACCTCAAATACACTCACCAGCCTCTCTAAAGCCACAATAAACAACAAAACAGCTGACGAGAGCTGTCTTGTGTTTTCACTTCCGACCTGAATCACAAAGAACAGCTACGAGATTCTACATTATTTACCACATTCCTCACGTATAACAACTTGTTATGTTCTTTTTATATTATATTATTCTTTTTTTTTTTAACATTTTATGTAACTATCTGGTACATGAGTGACAAAAATGCCCTACATATTTAAAATGTGGGGGTAGAAAGTACATTTGAAATGTCTGATAATATTCTATTCTAATATAACAGCAGCTGTCTGCATTAACTGTCTGAGGCGATATTGCTGCTAATGTCAAGTCGCTTTTCTTTTGTCAGCTCTGACAAAAACAAATGTAAATAAATCACAAAAATTAGCACGAAAAATTGAAATTGCAATATTTATAGCTACATCTTTGTTTAAAACAAATAATTTAACAACTTGACACAAATGAAGTAGAATAACATGCCTTCATAAATTTAAAAACTGTAAAACTGTAAACATGTGTTTTTCAGTAGTTAATCTGCTGTAGTTTTTGAATTCTGAATCATTATCCACATCTCTGTTGTTTAATTACATGCCAGCGATTATCCTGATTACTGTACGCAAATCACATATTTGGCATAGCAGGACAAAAATGTTTTCTCCAGAGACATTCAGAAGCTTTACTGTCAGTTTATTTTTGTCAAAACCCTCCTAGAAAATAAAAAATATAAAAGTAATGAATTCATGAATTACCATGTTCAGTTTTCTCCTTGACCATAACAATCACGTCCTCTGAGCAGTGAGCCTTCTCACTGGACTGCTGGGGGAAAGAGAGGGGCCGCAGACATGGGAAGGAGTCAGATGGTCTGATCTTCCCAGGAGCCCCTGGCTGAAATGTAACAGGGCCTGGGGTCTGGCTGTTGATCGGTTCCCCATCTTGAGTACAAACCAGAGAGCCCAGTGATGCCTGATGGTAGTCTGTTTCCATAGTGACAGCAGGCAGTTCAAAGGTGACCAATGTTGCGCTGATGTTTAGATCTCAGGTCTCCTGTGTGGCTGAAACAGGAAAACTGTGTGAAATGGGATTCCTCTGTACAGGAGATCTCATTAGCATTGGCTATGAGAGAAACACACGATGATGATGATCCCCGCAGCTCTGGCGCATGCTGTCAGATACATATGCTACATTTGATGTTCCTTATACTCCTTTTCTGTGTTAAAAGGGCTATGCTGAGTCATTTACATCATCTGTATAACCTTGAGTCTCTCTTATGGTGCATGTTTGTTTATCTTAGTTTAGCCTATTAACCTAGATACAAAGGGGTCGAAATCAACATCAATTAAACAGATGAGCAAATGCTTACATGAATCTACATTCTGTCATTTTTATATAAATAATATTTTTCTATATCATTATTTAAATATAATCATATTTATACACAAAATTAGGGAAAATGTGAAAATGAAACAGCTCAGAACGAACAGCAGATATTTGCTTGTCCGCTCGTTATATGTGGACATATGGTCAAAATAATCAGCCCATACACTCAATGAGCGTTAAATATGACGTCACATAAACAATGCATTTTACTGGCAAAGCAAATTACTGACATATGTAAGCAAAGAGGGCAAAATAAATGAAAGAAAAAAACAACGTCGATTATTTAAATCAAATACACAAACTACAATAAAAACATGCTACACCTATAATAACAAGGTTGATAATGTATCTTGTATGCTTGTCAGAACAGCACAGGTGCAGACCAAAGCTCTTTCTGTTAAGACAAAGGGACGCGTCCTCTGCGTTATATTATAGGCTAATACTATTTAACACACCTACCTTACACCGAGCGACGGAAGTGTACACCTCAAACCTCACGTGCGCCCTTACTCCATCTACTTAATATCGTCGATAAATCTAATAAAATCTTATAATTTTTGTCGCATCTGAACCTCTTTCTATCCAGCAAATGAAGATCAGCAGTGATGTTGTTTCTGCAGCTCACTGAGAGCTCGAGGACGCAGCGGATCTCACACACACTGAACGGAAGGAGGAAACAGGAGGGAATAAAACAGCGTGAAATGAATCGACTGCATTAACTGCGTGAGGAGAAAAACACTGTGATGATGGAAACAGCCAGTGCTGAGTTTTACATATCAGTAGAGCTGTAATAGATGTATTGATTAGAAATGTGGACAGTGTGCAAAGATCAATTACTATAGTAAGAAAATTAACACCAGGCAGTTCTGAAAGATGCTTATCTGTATCAAACACAAACATCTAAATGGTATACTGAAAATAGCCAATACTACTTTTAGGATGAATGAATGTGCTTTTCGGAACTTCAGAATCTTCTGCAAAGTGTATTATAAGAGGCAATTAATGAGATTTTTATTTTAAAGAGAACAATTCCTTCGTAAGGTTTCCATACAGGAAATATTGGACATTTGGTCAGAAATATTTGATTTAATACAGTACTTGACATTAAAACGATCACAGAACATAAACAGTTATCATATAACACATATAGTTATAAATAGACTAATATAGTAATATATTGTTATATATAGTGTAGAAATAAAACATCCAGTCAGTATTCTCTTTGTGATAGAAATGATAGACATTTGTTATGGTGTTTAAAGCCATTAAAGACTTAAGGAAAGGAAACAGAAAGTAAAGCCAATAAATGGATTTATTTTAACCATTAATCTTAAAAGAACGATCAAAGGAGATAATCTGAGATGCTGAGAAACTTGTAGGAACTTGGTTCTATGAATGTGATCAGGAGCAAGTCCCCTTCTCTGTGTATTACTGTAATCCACAATCATCTTTTTTTGACAAGGTTAGGTTTGTGTTTTCTCATCCTGCTGAATGTAATGTACATTTTATCTGCATTCCTGTTGAGGGCTAATATGGTTGTGTTGTCGCAAAAATAAAAAATACTTTGGAGCTCTGCTTTTCAGCACAGTCATGCATAAACAGGGAATACAAGAGGGGACCAAGTACACATCCCTGTGGGGGGAAAGTGCTATATGAGCATGGAAGATGATCAGCAGCTGCTGATCCTATCTGCATGTCAGCAAGTCCAGAATTCAGTCACAAAGGTGCTTTTAGCCCCAGAATTTTTTAGATGGGTTCTGTGGGGATGGGGATGCACCAAAACAGTAAATAAATACCATCCAATTTGCTGCCCTGCAAACACTGGTATTTTTCCATTTTAACGCAAACCTTCTAACAGAAAATGTAACCCATAGGGCATTTACTCTGGTATGTGTTTCATGGGCATCTTAATTAGATACATTTAAATAAAATGCCTTGGATAGGATTAGAGGGTTCTCTTTTCCTCTCAATTTCATTAACGTATTGATCCACCTTTCAACAAATGGTTGAAACAGTTGGTGCATCCGTTTACCACTGGATGTCAGTGTTTGCTTAAACCCTCTCATTTATTCATTTATTTTTAGGACAGAGCTCATTCAAGGCGTAACAGCAAAATTGACATCGTGGAATATTTGTTTTTACATTAGAAAACAGCCTCATCTAAAAAATATATCTTGGGGACTATTGGACATATTACCAAAAAAAATCCATTAATAATTACTTAACAAACAAACCCAGCGAAAAGGAAATATTTAATACTATCAGAAAGGGCTTTTTTCGAAAGAGCCTTATTCAAATTAATTGAATGTATCAGAACGTGCCTAAATACATACGCAGCATATTAAGGCTAATATCTAAAGAGCTAATATGAAATAGTGAAGGGGCATATGTAAATATAAAAGTATTATTAATCGACAACTATTTCTATACTACATTACTACTTGGCAAAATGTTTAATTAATTTAACTTAAATAATACATTTAAATGTATTGTCTAAACTAGTAGAGATACGATTATTGCAATGCTGATACTGATCATTGTTCATTAGGCAGAGATCCGTTATGTATTGGACCATTATTAATTAACAATTTCCTGCGCTAAGCTAAAAATGTATTATTACAATGCTGTCATTTGTTAAAGATTGGAATAGTAGTCTTATATTGTCACTGTGAGGATGCTCATAAAATGTATGGGTGGGTGTAGGGACAAATATAACACAAAACACCTCGTCTAACAATGAATCATGAAGACTCTTTTCATCCAAAGGCCAGACATGCCCTACATCTCTGAATGTGCATCGGCCAATGTCTCCCCCTTCTCTGGGTTCTGACCATTCTGGATAAGTAAGAGGGTTCACCGTGTTCCCGGAATAGCGCTTGCTAGTGGCTGGTGTGGAGACCGAGAGGCGGAGGTGAGGTGGACTAGACTATCGTGAGCTCAAGTTTGAGAGAGAGGGGAGGGAGAAGCAAGAGAAACAGCAGCCTTCAAAAATGGCGTCTTCAAGGGAAAATGACTAATATTATGAAAAAAGGAGGCCTCGCGACGTACAACCAAACTGTTCTGGATTTGTACCAGCCTCGGTCAATAACGTTTTCTTGAATCCAACTCAAAGCACATGAAGGAGCGGGACTTTTTTAAATAAAGACCAACACCGTCTTATTTTGATGCGTCGACATAGCTAGCGCGCGCTGCTAGCTCGCAACGCAATTTTGGGGAGAAAGTAGATTTTTATTTTATGTTTGGAACGCATTTAAGCGCCAGATTTGCTTCTGTCGATGTTTTATTCTTAACGTGGCAGTTATTTTGCGACTAAATCCCATTTCTTGCTTGATATATATTTCATACATTTGAAGTTGTGGTGAAAAGGGAGGAGAAACAAGGAAAAGGACGTGTACGGGTTTATGCGTTCATCAGTTTTATCGGTAACCAGGTCAAGCTGAATTATCTTACATATAAGCATTTGCAATCCGACAGGAACATGATATTAATTGAACTGATTTTAAACGAGGAAAGGGTGAAAAGGAGGTGAGTTGTTTTTTGGAGGTGGTCGGTGAACACCCCCTCTATCACGCACTCATCTCCTCCCCTCCATTTCCCTCTTCCTTTTCAATATGCTATTTTTCACTCTTATGGACTTAGTCGTCTCTCACCAGAAAGAATGATAAAAAATTAACAACAGGGCCGTGATCTTAGTGTGCAATTATTTTTTTGCACCGAAATCGTTTGCTTGATCCATCCACGCGTATTTGGAAGCAATGGATAGAAATTACCCTGGAGCAGGGTTCGGTGATTTGGGCGCTGGAGCCGGATGGAGCTACGAGAGATCTGCGAAAGCAAGGTAAGCACGCAGCCATGCTTAATATACTGTCTGATGTCCTCTTGTACTGTGAAAATAGACTTGGACTGGCCTTAATCGCGAATCCATGCATTTGCATCTGTCTCTGACGACGCATTTGCGTAGGATGTTATAAGGTAGTAGTGCAGTCATTGTTATTCAAATAAGCCTGGGTTTGCAGGTTTCGAAGTGTGATTGATCGACTAATGTGTAGTTTGGGTCGACAGAGGGAAAGGAAGATGAGGAGGAGACTGAAAAAAGGCGTGTGTGCGCGCGTGTATTTGTTTGGAGGGTGTAAAAAGAGCTGGGTAAAGAGTATTTAGTTAAAGATTTAATTATTGATTCATTTAGCATCTCCAATAAATAAGGGGTTAGAGATAAGGTTAAGAATAAAAACATCACGAATTAAAATCACGAATGCATGGAAAGACTACAGCCATCTTCTCAGGATGGTGCAACTTACCTGCCCTGATTTTTTGCGGTATTTAAACCAGGCAAACTATGCAAGATACATTGTACAAGAATTGATTGTTACAATTAAATTCATCGCGTTTTTTAAACTGAGTCCGGATATTCTAATGATGTTGGCAATAAAGGGACCTTAAACGTGTAAACACTGCTACGCGGCCTCTCATGAGTAAGGGCCAAATGCCCCGTTTAAACCTATACAGCTGACGTTAGCTAATACCATTGTTATTTGTGGGCCCAAAGTTGAACAAGAAAAACGTTTTTTCATGTAATTATCAAGTTCTATTCTTATGGGGGAAAATAACTTTGAATTGCTGGCTAGCCCTCTGGTTTGTTCCAATAAAGATGGGACCGACCTGCAGGGCTGTTGCTAACGCGCTAGCTAAGTAATTCAACCCTTAAAGCTATAGTCATACACCATGATCATAGATAATCATGCATTAAAAAAGTAAATATTTCCTTTATGGCTGATAAGGCATAAATGTTGTTGAACAAAGCTAATATTTTAAGTTGTTTATTGCCATGTCTGTTTGCCCAAGCATCACGCAAAATCGCGGACAGAAAGAAACCAAAAACAACTATGCTAGTTCCATTAATGTTAATTAAAATAAATATATATGAATTAAATGCACAACATGAAATATAACATTAAAACATAATCTAACAAAACATAAATTAGAATAAACGTCAACATTATTGTGTTTCTAATGTGCAGACAGCTAGTTAGTTGTGAGCATACTGAAATGTAGATTTCACATTTTGCTTTTCATACTTATTACAATTTAAATTTTACTTTTAAAATAAAAATATTTAAATTTTGTGTATAGATAGATAGGGACATATATTTAATTTTAACACTAATTCTAGTTAAATGAATTCTGTGTCTCATATTAAACCATTTTTGTCTGGTGCATACTTTGCATCTAAGTTAGAGCATAGTAGTATTTACAGACTTACAAAGCTGTAAGCAGACAGTTTTTACTTGCTTTGAATGTTGTTTACTATTAATGCTAATCACAGTTGGTTTCTTGTCATGTCAGTTTGGTGTATGGCTCTAGATCATCGCATCCAGAATCCGAACTTCTTCATCGTCAAGCCTATGCCACTCCCCATCCCCTGCAGGGTTATGCTACAAATCACCACCCTGGTGGTTCTGGCCAGGGTGCGGCTTGGGGTGCAGCTGGAAGAAGCCTGGGTAAGTAACACCCTATATTCCCATATCTGGTTCTGTAACATATTTAGTTGAATGAAAGCCATGCTATTGCTGTAGAAAAGTTGCTAAAATGCAAACTTGTTATTGTTCTAAATTTCATAATTAAATAAGCTAATGAAAATGTTTCAGTCATAATGCATGTTAATAATTTATTAATGTGTTATAAGCATCACTAAATAGCATGGTTATAATATTACTAAAGCCTTTTTCACCATCCTAGAAAGTTGTCAGGGTCTATATGGTCACCTTGACTACACTGATTGGTATTCAACAGATAAATTTTAAAGTAATTAATAATTATAAGTACATTTATGCCGATTTTAAACCAGAGCAAAAATATGCCATTTAACACCTTAAAAAGTGAACTATTATGAAATACTAGATTAAACTTGAGTATGTCTTTCCTAGAAAACATCAAGTATGTTTGCAGTGATAAGTATATAATGTTACAAACATTACAAATTTAAAAGCAAAGATGCATATTAGTTATACTGTAATAAATAGCTTAAAGTATTTCAGAAATTTCTGATTAATAGCTGTGTTTTATTATTAATTAAACTTAACTGAAAACACATTTAGAAGTTTAGTCCTTAGTCTATTAACTTGGTATATTCCTTGTAACGTTCTAATTATTTACCACATTGTGTTTATTATAGTAGTGTGTTCTTGTTTTTAAATTGTGCAATATTTAAGGTTTATCCGGACTTTTTGATGCTGGGCTGCACCACCCAAGCCCATCTGGCCCAGATCCTTCTGTTATGAACCTTATATCTGCACTAGAGTCCCGGGGTCCACAGCCACCTCCTTCTGCCTCGTCTCTCCTTTCTCAGTTCCGCACTCCATCATGGCAGACTGGTAAGCAAATAGTACATGGTTGTAAGAAGTTTACATAGGTGTTTTATATTACATTTTATATTTGAATAAGATGCAGTAAAATGAAGTAATGTTATTGATAACAAATGTACAGTTGCAGGTTGCCTTAAAGATATACAGAATGTATGTTGGAGAATCTGCTAAAATGTAAGCAGTAAGCATGCACAGTCAACACTGTTGCCATAGTAACAACTTGTAAGGCACATATTAGGAATTATTAATTGGTTCTTGTAATGACTGTGCTGTGTGCAGATCTGTTAAAAGCCATTCTTGTCTTTTTACTTTTTTAATATGTATTTTTTCTTAGCTTTAGCTTTTGTCTGTTCTTTGTTTTTTCTCTACACATTTTAGCCATGCACACTCCTGCCCCTGCGGAGCTCTTTATCTCGGGTGCCCTTCCTGGTTCTGGATCCTTCCCATCCTCTTCTGCTCTGTCTGCTTATCAACACCCAGCTTCATTCTCGGGACGGTCATTTCCAAGTGTGACCCCCTCATTATCCTTACAGGACACACCCACCTTCAGTCCCACATCCAATGGTCTTCTGTCACCCCATGATCCTTTACTCCACATCAAGACACCTTCTCAGTCAAGCCTAGGCTTTGATCGTCTTTTGTCATCACAGGGTGCAGCTGCTGCTTACCGTGGAAGTCACGATCCAACTGGTGGCAGTGTCACATCTGCTCAAGCCTCTTCTGCAGCCTCAGCTTCTGCTCGCCATTTACAGTCTCATCAGTTTAACTTGTTGTCCTCCCAGCTTCAAGACCAGCCCACCCAGTTGTACAGTGCCTCTGTGTTTTCCTCTACTCCTGCTCCACCTCAGCCAACATCACAGGAGCGAACAGTACCAAGACAAGACAGTGTAATTAAACACTACCAACGTCCCTCACCGGCACAGACCTCTACATCTGCGCCTCATCCCCTCCAGCACTACCTCAGTTGTGGTGTATCAGGATATCAACAAGCCGCTCATACTCGCCATGCTGGCCTCTCTTGCAGTCCTCTAGGTGAACACAGTCCTTCCTCAGATCATAAACCCTCCCCCAGGACTGAACAGTATAGACCCATAATCCAGCCTTCTTATGGATCGTCATCATCCTCATCCTCTGGTGGACCAGGAAAGGGGACAAAGAGCAGCTCCAGCAGTGGTTACTCCTCCTCCGGATCTGCATCCTCTTCCAAAACTCCTCACACCCCCCCTTCTGCCTCATCTGCTTCTTCCTCATCCTCCTCCTCCTCCTCCTCCTCTGCATCAGCTAGTACTCGTCAGTCTAATTCCATTCCAACCTCAACTTCTGCCACTGCATCCTCTCGGCAACAGACACCAACTCAGGCTGTACCTCCTCCCCCCCAAACACATGCTCAACCCCCTCAAGGCTCAGCCAATTCCTCCCAGCAAGCCCTTCCCAAGTCATGCCTTTCAGGCTATGCATCTCCAGTGGCGCCAGTTAAGCCATCCAGTGGTCTTACGGGTCAGACCCCTCCTCTGCCACAACCTCAGTCTTTTTCTCCAAGTCAGCCTCATCCATCACACCTTTCACAGTCATATGGTGGTTTTAGTTCTCCACAAGCTCATGATCTGCCTTCAGCTAGAACCTCTGGAGTTTCAAAAGGGTATGGGAATTTGGGAAGTCAGTCATTTTCAGCAGAATCAGTATATGGGACTGATTCAGGTTATGGGTCTTTACCACAATCTTTAGGGGGAGCTGGCAGCCCCTCAATGGCCTATGGTGCATCAGGACACTCCCCTGCCCTTCTTCGGTCAGGAACAAGTGGTGGAGCAACTGGTGGAAGTACTAGTGGAGGCACTACAGGAGCTGGAGGTAGCAACGGTGGAGGAGGTGGAGCTTACCACATCCCTGATTCTAGCCAATCTCCATCTGGCAATTCTGGAATTTTACGCCCTGGTATGCATTCTCCTGCACCTTCACGACCTGCTCAGTCCCCTGTTGGTACAGGTTCTAACAAATATCTGTCTTCTGTTCTCTCTCCTTCATTTCTACCTTCTCCACAAGGGTACCCAGATACAAGAGGACCTCGATCACAACCCTACCATCCTTCTGTACCTACCAAAACAAAGTCTGATAACAGCATACTAGGTGTAACAGAGTCTCGGCCACAACAAGAGGATGACGTTGATGATGATTTTCTTATTCAACACCTTCTTCAATCTCAGAGTCCTGCTCCTCAAACATCCCATCATCATCCTCCTCAAAGCCATCATTCATCACAGTCGACCCAGCAGCAGGATGGAAGTAAGGGGCTTGCTTATGAGATAAACAAAAGCTCAGAGGAGAGGTACCACCTTCAAAGCGTTATTAGAACACATAGTGCCACATCTAACTCTGCCGTCTCTGGCACAGGAAGTGGTGCTGGACTAGACAGTCAATTAGAGATGTCCCTAAAGAAACAACAACAGCAGCAGCAACAACAACAACAGCAACTTAAACAACAACATCAACAACCACCACAACAGAAGAGTAACAGAACCGTTAGTGATGGAGGACGAGGGACTTCAGATCAAACACATTCTCATCCTCACCATCATCATGATTCTCTGGGTTCAGTGGTACATTATGGCAGGGGTGACCCATATTCCCAGCACTCAATTCCTCAGCACACCACCACACACCATCAACACACTCCACATACACCAACACATCAACACCTACACTCTCACTCCCACATGGATCTTCAGAAAAAGCCTGAAGCAGATATGGCTTATATTCGTAAGACACCTGATGTCCAGCAACACCACCATCAACATCAGCAACAAACTCAGCATCATCAGTCACATTCACACCAACAACAACCACAACAGCGTCACTCTCAGTCACAGGCACTTATGGATTCTCCTACTGAACAGTCTCACCAGCCTTCTCATTTGTTGCAGTCTGTGCTTTCCCACACCCGCAACAAAACAGATCCTCAGCAACAGCATTCTGTAAACCAGCAGGCCCTAATGGAAGCAGCTGGGGGAGTTGTGTCAGCAGAGACCCATTCCCAGCCCCAGGCATCACAGCTCCAACTCCAACTTCAGTCCCAGGCTTTGGAAGCAGCTGGACACTATGGTCATGGTTCTCAGCAACAAGACCAGAACCGCCCTAAATCTAACACAGTGTCTTCATTAGATATGCTGGAGCATTCCCTGTCTCGGACCTCTAGCCAGGAGGGAGGAATGGTGGATGAAAGAACAGGAGGTGAAGTAACTAGGGGGAATTCTGTGGCAGCTTCAGCAGGAACTGTGGAAAGGCGTGAGTCACAGGAGCAACAAGGACTTTCATCTCACCACTCCACACAGCACCATGCCTCTGAGTTACACTCATATCGTTCTGAGCCAGAAATGAGTTTATCAACAACATCCCATGGGCATCACCTCTCCCACCATCACCACCAACAGCAGCAACCACCACAAGGTCCTCAGCATCCTAACTCCCATCATCAACACCCTCATGCCTCCCATTCCAATCCACAGGGTCATCATCATCTTCCCCCACAGGCCTCCTCTTCTTCCTCTCAGCAACAAGAGCAGTCCCACCCCTCCCATGCTTCTCAGATTCCTCAATCTCAGCTTGACCAGCACCAAGGAGAGTCTCACTTTGACACAAGAAATACAACAGTGAAATCAAATCAAAACCAAAATCAGACCCAACAGAGCCAGAGATTTGTTCCTTTAACATCCATCTGCTTTCCAGATTCTCTTCTGCCGGATGAGGAACGTTCATTCTTTCCTGGAATGGAGGATATGTTCTGCCCAGAGGAGTACAAATCCACCTGTTCAGGGGGAACCGGGCAGGGTCAGGATGGAGTTGCACCAGTCCAAACAGTCCAGGAAGGACTTAAAACAACTCCTGCAGGAGGAGACAATACAGGTCCAAGTTATGATATTCTTGGCCATCACAGTGATCAGGGTTATGGACAGTATTGCCATGGTCTTTCAGAAACCGACAATGGAACCATGCATTTGGATCTAGACTCCTTGAAGACTCATGAACTCCCATCTACAGTCAATACAGAGCAGCTTGGACTAATCCAGTCTCAACCGCCTGGTCTTGGAATGGGGACAACTGGAAGTATTGGGGATGTGTCTGGTGCCAAAATAGGTGGCACTGGAGTATCTACTTCAGGATCAGGGGGTCTTACTTCTCCAATCTTTTGTTCCTCTCGCCCAAAAAAGCTCCTAAAATCTAGTTCTTTCCACCTGCTGAAGGAGAGACCTGATCCAAACTCTTTGCCCAAAAAGAGCTATGCACAGGAATATGAATTTGAGGATGATGAGGATAAAGCTGACGTCCCAGCTGATATTCGGCTCAACAGCAGAAGCCGACTTCCAGATCTTCCTGACCTTGTATCCAGTTGTCGCAAAACAAGTGGAGTGGGAGTAGGAACGTTAAGCCCTTTAATGAGTGATCTCGACTTTGGATACCCATCCCTTGCTCCTACTCAGTTGTTGCCTCATGATGGACCTAAGAAAAGAGGCAGAAAGCCCACAAAGCCCAAACGAGAAGGACCACCCAGGCCACGAGGACGCCCACGGATACGGCCGTTACCCGAAACTCACAACTCTCGGGGTATGATGGGAGAATATGGAGCAAGTTATGTTCCTGAAAGGGGCAGAGGCAGAGGAAGAGGCAGAGGCAGAGGTAGACGAGATGAATCTGTAATGGACATGGAGATGGCTAATAAAGATCCAAATCAGCTGTATCAACAACACATGCAGCAGCAAATGCATCACCAGTCACAGCAGCAGCCACAGCATCAGGAGCCAATTAAACCCATCAAGGTAAGCTATTAATCGTTGAAAATATTTTATATATTAAGTTAAGTTATGTTTATATATAAATTCAGATTTCCGTACTTATTGAATGTTTGATGTATGTCTAATCTTTCCTTTATTAGATCAAACTTCCTGTTGGAACCACTTCATCCTCTGATGCCTTGTTGCGAACGGACTCTTTGTCAGGCACTGATCCGGCTCTCTCAGATGGTTCTCTTGGCTCAGCTCCATCTTTGGGCTTGAGTCCTGGGACACCCGGGGTACCTGACATGATACGACCTCAGGACAAGAAGTCTAAATCCCAAGAGGTATTAGAATGCAGTATAAAGTAACATTCCAGAGATGTATTTTTAAGTTTTAATAGTGAATAATTATTGTTTTGTTATTTTAATGATATAACTTGTTCTTTAATATTTAGATGGAAGATAAAGAGTCAGAGAAGACTGGCTTTGTTGCCTCATTTCTAGATTTTCTTAAGTCTGGAAAAAGGCCATCAGGGATGTCAACAGGCTCCACAGATAGTGCTGGAAATGAGGAAGCATCTCCTGGCAAAAGTGGAGGCATACGCCCACTGTCCCCTCAACCACCCCCTCCACCAGCAGTTGTATCTGGATATGGAGATGGTGAAAGTGATGGAGGGCTATCTCTGGGTGGCTGTCCTAGCCCATGTAAACGCTTGGATGAAGAATTGAAAAGGAACCTTGAGACATTGCCCTCGTTCTCATCTGATGAAGAGGACTCTGTTGGAAAGAATCAGGATCTCCAAAAAAGCATTTCATCAGCAATCTCTGCACTGTATGACACTCCTCAACTCAGCACTTCCTCAATACAGCCTCCTTCACTTCCACCACCCCCTCCTCCCCCACCTCCTGAAACACTGACACCAACTCATCAACCACCAGCCCTCAGCCCTCAACCAATGCATACTCACTCTTCCTCACACTCCCAGTCTATTGAGCCTGCAAGATTACAAAGAGAGGAGCAGGAGGAACAAATGGAAGAAAGTCCAAAGGATGTAAATGAAGTAGTTCAACAAAACAAAGAAGATAAGGAGAAAATTGCAGACACTGAGCCGCTGAGTGTTCCCAAAGATGCGGGTAAAGGTCATTTTTGAAAAATCCCCAAAATAAAGTACATTTGTAGAGCATTATTAAGAAAAAAACATATGTTTATTCTATATTATTTTACTCTGGAAATGTTCTAAAAGTACCCTTTTTTCTTGTAGACTCGCCTAAAGAAGTTCTTGAAGCTCCACCTTCTCCCCCACCCGTTTCCTTATCTCCTGATTCTTCCACCTCACCTTCACCACTTCCTCCTATCCCTCTTTCTTCTCCTCTTCCTCCACAGGAGGATAATCCACCCCCTCAGAAATCTTCATCAGAACAATGCTCACCTCCAGCTAGTCCTGTAACACTGCCTGTCCTATCTCCTCCTGCTCCTCCTGCTCCTGTAGAGCCCCCTGCATCTCCTACTTTGCCTTCCCCCAGTCCACCTTGTGTACAGGAGACCACTGTAGAACCTGCCTCCCCTGAAGAGCCCCCTGCGCCTCAGATTCTACCCCTACATTTGGCACAGAAACAAAATGGTGCTGCCATTGTTGGCGAAACTGAAGATGAAAGTGAGAGTGGAGGCGAGGGGATTTTTAGAGAGAGGGATGAGTTTGTGGTGCGGATTGAGGACATCAGGAGTCTAAAGGTACATATAATATAAATTCTTGTACTTCCATTTTAAAGATATTACATACCAGCAGATAAATTTATTCATTTTTAGTTCAATTTTTTATTAATTCATTGTTTATTTCAAATTATGGAATACAATATACAGATTTAATAAATTGGCTAATGCTGTCTCTCCCCAGTTGGCCCTGCAAACAGGACGAGAACCTCCTCCAATCTGGCGTGTACAGAAAGCTCTGCTGCAGAAGTTTTCCCCCGAGATTAAAGATGGACAGAGACAGTTTTGTGCCACTAGTAATGTGAGTTTTGACCAGGAACATCAATTTTGCACCACATTTCAGCTATTTAGTACAAATAATTTTAAAATCTTTTTGAGACAAGCATAATTATTACAATTGCTAAAGAATTATTAGATTAAATATTATTAGATGCATTAGAAAGACCTTTATGGATAACTTGTAAACAGAATAAAATATAACAGAAACAGAAAATGAATATACATTCATTTTATTCTCTATAACAGAATACAAAGAATGTAACCTTATATTGTAAGGCTGACTTAGGTGAGGTGTGCTGTTTTCAAGTTTTCAGTCTTAAGATTTCAATCCAATGGATTTATGTTGAAGAGTGGTCCTATTTGGGCTCATAAACTTATAATAATCCCTGGAACCCTTTTTGGACAGCTATTTCTCAGATTTTGTATCCCAATATGAATTTAACTAGCCTTAATATTTTTTTGTGTGAAAGCCATATAGGAGATGAAGCGACGTTTACATTTATGCAAAAAAATTCCCATGCATACTGATCATATGTATAGCTTGGAAAGTATAGCTAGCCAGGGAATGTCACCTTGTACAGAAATTGTTCAATTCTTAGAAACTGGAGGAAAACACTGGATGAAACTTTGTAAGCGTCATTATCACAATGTCATCATGGTACTTGGGTTTCTCAAAACCGCTTTTCCTCAACCAATTATCAGTGTGTCCCCATAATTTTCCCTTTGGGTCCTTAGTTGGCTTAACCCACATTTGTTTTATCACAATGTCATCATGGAATAACAAACAACAGCTATGTTTCGGAGAATAACAAACAACAGTTATGCTTGTTTTTTTCTGAAATGAATCACATTTTTTAGGGGCCTAAAGTGTCCAAAGTCATGAATTTAATTGGGTTCAAGGTGTGGCAAAATTTCTCATCACCTCATTCTAGGTGCCCCTCATTCTGTATTTGTTTTATTTACTTGAAAATTGGTAGGTATATGTATCCCAGTACCTACAAAATATAGGTCTTTTCCTAACCCTAACAGGGACAATCATTTAGAATTTTTTAGCAATTTGTGTATGTTGTACAGGATGTCAAATCAAGAAACATAATCTGCTGAATTTGCAGTTGCATTTGTATTTTGACTGCAGAGAGCTTCCATTCGCATTGGATGTCTTTGTGTGCATGTAATCACACACAACTGGTGCACTTGCATTTTATCCCATGTGCATATATCTTATTGTTGCATCAAACCTGATCTCTATTCTGGCTAGAAAACATTAGCTGCAGCTAACATTTACATTTAATACAATTAAAGTTTCATGTACACCCAACTTTCTCTAAATGTTAAAGAAAAGGTTCTGAAGATTTTTGTTGACCCAGAACACCCTGTTGATTTCATAGCATTTAACCACTCAGTGCACCTAGCACTCTTAGAACCAGATTGTAAAACTATTTGTTTGACTAGTGAAAAAATTAACATTTCGTCTAGCAAGTATGTTTTGAGTTGCATTTTTAAATTGTTTCACCATGTTTCTAAAATTTCTTGCATCTTCACAGTATCTGGGTTACTTTGGAGATGCCAAGAAGCGGTACCAGCGGCTATATGTGAAGTTTCTGGAAAACATAAACAAGAAGGACTACGTGAGGGTCTGTTCCCGTAAGCCCTGGCACAGATCAAGTGTCACCCTAAGGTATTATGAACCCTCTGTCATACATTTTTTTTTTGTGGAGCAGAAATATCTATCACAACATTCTTATGTTTTGTCCACAATGCTGTTGCAATGTACACATTTAATTTACGTAAACTCAGTTTATAGTTTTAATTTACTGTTAATTTATAAACTCATTCCATTGGTGTTGTTTTGTACAAGCACGGCAGAAACAAGCTTTAAATTTGAATGAGTCAACTGGTATATCTGGTATATATTTTTTTGTGTGTTTTAGGGGTTCAAGGACTAAGTGCTGAAACAATATTGTTTTTATTATTATGGGTTAACTTAAGTTTGCAGGAATATTTTCATACGTAAAATTTAATTCTGTGGTCACGTTAAACAAGAAAGCTAGTTGAACAGTTGGTAGTGCTGAAAAATGAACAAAACGTGAAATTGTCTAACTATGCAAACCCCTGTTGCTGCTTAGAGCTGTATTATTTTTTGTTTTTGCTCTATAGGAGGCAGTCTCAATCAGCATCGAGAGTAGCTTCACTCCCAAATCAGACTCCATTAGAGATGGTTGAAAATGACAGAGAGAGGAAAAAAGAGGCTCATGAGAGCAAAGAGAGGAACAATATTCGGATAAAAGAACAGCGAGAGAAGGAAAAAGTGCTAAAAGCCAGGGGAAAGGAAGAAAAGAAAGAGAAGAGAGTTGTAACTCCCCAAACTCAGAGGACTGAGAAACGAACAGCAGTGACAGAAAGAGGGAAGGCGAAGGAAGAAAAGAAAAACTGTGGAGTGGAGAAGAAAACTCAGCTTACTCAGCCTCTAAAGGCAAAGCCCCAGCCTCTAAAGGTAAAGACGGAGCCGCCACCCAAGAAACGCAGGAAGTGGCTGAAGGACATTCCATCATCATCAGAATCAGAATCTTCAGCAAGTGAGGATGAAAGTGAGTGTGCGTATAAATGTGTTTAAAATGGCATACTGGAGCATAGAATAGCTGGGCGGGGTACTAGTTCCCTTTCTGACACTTGTATTGATGACCTGAAGCAATGGGTTTAGTGGTTCAACTCCCCAATCATCCCAAAGACCAATGAAAACTGGCTATGTAAGTGCAAAACAGATTTTGACCCTGCGCTTACTGAGTGTGACTTTATGCAGTGGCATATCAACTGTCCAAAGTTGCCCAGCATATCTGTGCCATCCAGTGTAGCATAGATATACATCAAGATGGTGTACATGCAAAGGCATGTGTTGACACTTGTCCGTTGACTCCTCATTTGGAGTTAGCAAAAGGTCAAGTCACTACACGCATGGGGACACGCATATGCCCAACTATCTGAATTTTTGCAACAGATGCTTTCTTACAAAAGATTACACTCCAGAAAGAGTGGACAGTGGACAGTGGACACTCTGGATGCTGACCAGCCTTTAACCTGGAGGTCTGCAGAGGGCCAAGGCTGCCCTCAAATAGAGGAGGGCATATTAGATGGTAGATGCCATTTTTGGCTTATCAGTCACACAATCTATAGTGCTCCTTTGTTGTCTATGCACAGTCCGCTAGAGGGAATGTGTCCTCTTGGGCCCTGACGATGACATTTGGGCTATAACCAATACCTTCTACCAAGGTTTTACAACCTGTGTGAAAAGCCAGTGTCAGCTCCAGTGTTATGAATACAAAAGGTTGGATGGACAGCCTGCTAGAACCTTTTCTTTCGTGAGGTGATGGCAGGCCATTTCTGGTAAGCTGCTGTATTTGGCTTCAGTGTCCACATCATTCAATGTCAAATCATCAATACTTAAGTAAGTGACAGAAAGGGAGCAGATATTACAGTAATTATTTTCTTTATGCATGGAATAGGTGATCTACTGCATTTGCCAAAAGTATATAAATGTACCAAAAAAGTTATTTTCCCACAATTTGTAAATGTATATTTAGTGGATGTTATATTTCTGTAAGATTTACCTTAGTGAAACTTTGAAACATTTGGCATTTATTTATTTATGCCTTAATTACATTAAGCTAATAATGTTTGATCCTTTTTGACAGTCTCAATAAAAGCTGGCCTGAATACGCGAGTAATGCGTGAAATGTACCGGAGCTATGTGGAGATGTTGGTCAGTACTGCACTTGACCCAGACATGATCCAGGCTCTGGAGGACACAGAAGGTAGGAGAACATGCTCACCTGTGAGACAAGCTGCACCACCCCGTTTTTTTAAAGCAGAAGATGATGTAATGTAACCTCTATCCTGTTTGTTATTTCAGATGAGTTATATCTTCCTCCAATGCGCAAAATTGATAGCCTTTTGAGTGAACAGAAGAGGAAGCTTTTGAAAAAAGTCAACATGAGCTCCCAACACCAGGTACTTTACCTGTTATTTTTTCTGCCTGTATGATCTTTTAAATTCTGAAATGCTCTTTTATTTTCAGCTGATGGCCACTCAATTACAGGATCATTTTTCCCTTACAAAGCTGCAATCCCAAAAATCATTCTCATAAAATCACACATACTTTTAATTTAACATAAAAACAATTTTGACTGGTTTTATATTGAAACTTTATCATTAAAACTAGTTTAAAAGTTTAAAATCTAGTTTTTTGCTTTTCTCAATTTAATTTGTTGTTGAAAAAGTATTTTTGGACAAACAGACATCAGAAACATGCACATCTGACACTTAGTTTGAAGTCTTGGTGTGTATGACTGGTCAGCTCATATGTCAGAATGGCAAACACTTTAACACTCAGAATGTTAAAGGCAGTAAGCTAGTGTCTGGTAATATGAGCTTGTGAGCTTTAGCAACTAAATGTCAATCTTCAATCCCTCTTCCACAGGAAGCTCTTCACACCTTCCCTCAGATAATGGCAGAGCCTCTGGACTCGGGGACTGTGAGAGTCAGACTGGATGGGGAATGCTACAACCGCAAAACCTTGAATCGCATCAAAAAGAGCATATCCAAACCACAGGTGATGCCAAAATCTAAAACCATAACCTTTCCCAATGTAAATGATTACATCAAGATTTTATTTATCATTAATATAATCTGTGTTTATGTGCTCTAATCTGGAAGTAAATCATATAAGGATTTTTTTCTACCCTTTTCCGTAACCTAACCCTCTGGGATTCATGAACATGTCTGTGCATACTGTTGTATTTTTACCTCATAGTAGCAGAAACAACTTCAAATACTAAGTTAGCTAATTTATGGTCATACAGATATGTAAGACATCATTAGAAACTGTCAAGGGTAGTTATACACTCACAATAACAACAAAACATTGTGCTTTTGTAAAATAAAGACAAAATAACGGTATTACAATAAATGGTATGTTTTCTGCCATCTGTCTTTGCTCACATCGTTCTGAATCACAAAAATGAATTGAACCTCAGCGAATATTCAATTTGTATAAAACTATAAAACAAGTATTCTTATTATGTAACCTATTCGAAGGGGTACATTTTGTCCTGTATCATCTTATTATCACTGTGATCACACCCAGCCGCAGAGTATGTGGAAGTGTTGTGAGGTGAGCAATGCAATGCAAACATTCATGCTGCATGATATCAAACGATTGTGAAAAATCATTAAGCTCCATTGTCTTATTCATTGCTTTGATGCACTTTTGAATGATGGCACATTCCACAGAACTTTTCCTCAGTAAGCGACTCCGGCAATGAACATTTGCATTTTGAAGAGCGACTTGGATACAGCAAAAGATATTATTTCTAAAGTGTAAGTCATATATTTATACTTACATCAGTTAAAATGTTGTTTCATATAAAAATTAATATAAAAAAATGTGTAACATTGCAGTCTAATATATGAAATCTATGTGCAGATGTATGTGATTTAATTTATCTAAACATGAACATGAAACATGACAAGAATACAGCATTAATAGCACATGACATAAATAATGACTGACAAAGGACTCAGGAAATATCCCAGTAGCTCCTGAATAGTAGATAAATATTGGTATATATAGTGTATATTGTTTTTATAAGTATTAAATAAAAATAAGGACCACCTGTATGAAAGAATTGGACTACAAACCAAACTTTAAAATAAGACATGAAAACAAAAGATGGATGACTATTTCTATGTATTTCTGTACTGTACTGCAACCTGACTGAACCTGAAGTCAGTCAGTATTGGTGACATATAAATATATCTTTGCCATAGATAACCTTTTGTTACTTTAAAACTAAATAAATTAATAAAAACTAATGAAATTGAAATATGATATAAAGCAGGGGTACCCAGTCCTGCTCCTGAAGGGCCAATGTCCTGCAAATTTAGCTCTAACTTGCCACAAAACTTGTCTAAATGTTTCTAATCTGCTTAGTAAGACCTTGATTAGCTGGTTCAGGTGTGATTCAGTAGGGTTTAAGTTAAACTCTGCAGGACACTGGACTCCAGAAGCAGAATTGGACACTCCTTTTATAAAGTTCATACATTTGTATGTAGCCTATTGCTTTACAGAAATGTTTTTGTTACATTTAGGAAATGTTAATCTTACTAAATGGTAACATTTAATAATGGTTTAAATTTGTAATCCTCATGCTTTTTTTTTTTACAGATACGAGAATACTAGAGACCAGGCACCTATCTGAAAATGGAGCAAAGCACTAATTTTTTTTTTATTGTAATGTTTATCTTGTAAATAAACTACAAACAAAACATTGAATATTTAAGGTTCCTCACATCCTTTGTTGCCACCTCCTGCCACTTTGTCCTCCACCTTGATAGGCCCATTAGAGGTTGGGCCTTTTTCTTTCTTGTTGTGAATCACATTGTTTGTGACCCCCTCATATATGACCTTTCCACAACAAAAGTGATGTGCAGAAGTTAAATTCATATGTCTTTTTTATGTAAAGAAGGGGTTTTAAACCATTATGTAGTTCCCAATAGATTATAGATTATGGAACTGATCCTACCCAAAAGGAACTGATCTTAAGAACAAATGATTACTGTTTCTCTAATTCAATGATTTAAAATATTGTTTTTATAAACTACACATATATGTTAGATGATTTTCTTACAAATAAAAAAATAAACTACCGCATTGCTTGCATATTACTGTAGCAGTTTGCTCTTAATACATTGAAATGAGACTACACTGGTTAATGTTTAAAAGCAACTGAAAACGCAAATGTCAGGGCAAACATTTCCAGGGCCCCAAAACCACTTTAGACTTTCAGAGAAGGGGGCTTGAGGTACCACCTCAAAGTTCCTTGATGTAATTTGTCTTTAGTTGTATTGCTCTTCTCAACATGTTTATGCAATTCTGTTAAGTAGTGCATCATGTAATGTGCTGTAAGTAATGTTATTTATTGTAATTACAATGTGTAATCCATTGACAGCCCTAATAATTGTGCAGAAGCAGTGTAGAAACAAAACCAAAACAATGCTTTTACTAACATACCCCAAACTTTCTGTTCCAGGACCTCAAGTTGTCAACAGAAACGTGTCGAATCTACAGTCTCTACCATTCACTTCATCATTATAAATATCATACTTTCCTGCACTGTAAGAAAGAGGTAAGTAGAAAACAAAAGCAAATGTGAATGCATTATTACTATCTAGCTCCTCCACTTATTTTTGAATTGTTGGTTCTTTTAGACAAACACTATAGAGCAGGCTTCAGAGGATCCCGGGCAAGAGGAAGTTGTTCAGCAGTGCATGGCTAATCAGAGCTGGTTGGAGACGCTCTTCAACTCTTTCTTAGAACTGATGGCCCTCAGTGCCAAAGCTTAAGAGAGAAAAAAAAGGAAAGGGGGAGCATGAAAAGGGGAAAAATTAAGAAACAAGGAGGCCTCAAGGTACAAAGAAGCCGGATTTATTGTTGCCTAGCTTCCACGTCCTCCTTCTTCTTTGTTTTTCAAAATCTTTTCTATAAACGGCTTCTAAACAGTGGCAGAGTAGCAGACTGAACAGAGCCCAGCAGGTTGCCACTGACAAATAAATTCACATACATCGCAGAGGCCATAGTCAGGGTAAAAGGAACCCGATTGAGTATTAAGACAAATGGATATTGCTAGTCTGACTTACCACCAGATATGGGATGAATTTACTGAAACCGAATGGTACATATAACCATTGAGCTACGGTTGAAGGAATATACTGTGTGAAATCTACTTTCAATCAACTGGTTCATTGTGTGGAAACTAACTGACAGAAAGTGTTTGCCTCATTTCAACACTAGGAGAAAGTCTGTTACTGTGTGAATTTTACACAAATACTTTTTAAGATAATAGCAATTTTTTTCTTGCTTTTATTTCTGAAATGAGTGTAGAAGAGGTTTTGTTTTATAAATGAGTGAAGAGTGGCATGCGATTGGAAAGCTGACATGTAATATAAGTGCAACAACGTGATGACATTCAACACTTTTAATCTACACACGTGAAACAAATTAGCTAGAGTAATACATTTTTATTATTTATAAATACATTTTTAACAGGAACTTGCTCATACAATACAAATCATCAATGCTTCGTAACAGGTAAAATAATGTTTGTCCAGATGGTATAAATAGATCCTATTGCCACATTCTAAGCTGTCTTCCTTTTTGCTCATCAAAGGTGGGTAGATACAATGAAAATGTATCTGTTACAGAAAATAAATGGAAAAACAGAGTAGAACAAAATATTTCAAGCTAAACAAAAAGGTATTACTGCAGTGCATTCCACGCAAAATGGAACTGAAATTAAGAACGTATTTACTATTTAATATGGAAATTTGTTTTTGTTTGTCTTTTGTCTGTCCTTGAGTGTTATTTTGGAACAATCTAATACTGTGCTTCTTTCAAAAGTAAAGCCTTTGTGTAAATATTGTACAGCTCTTGACTAAAATCTCTCAGTTCTTCTGTACATGGGCTACCCTTCCCTGTATTTGACAAACAAATAAATCCATCAACAACTACACTGTCTCAATTATTAAATTGTCCAGCTATTGCTTTTCACTTAATAGAGACTTGACAGAGGTGTGCAAAATTAATATTTTAAATTTTTTATTAAAATATTTTCCCATTAAAATATTTTCTGAAGTGAGGTCTAAAGTAATTGCTTGAGTTACACTACACCAGGGTATTTCCTGTGAGGAACGTATTGTCTGATATTGTGTCTCAAAGAGGAAATGGAAAATGCCCAGTTTTCTTCAATGTAAATAGAATTTTAAAGAGAAAATGTTGTGGAAGGTCTGGAATGTTCTCAAAAACCTACAGGCCCCGTCACAAGTTTACTTATAAACTTGCAAACCATCAAAAGGTACATGGAATTCATAAAAATGTCATTAAGCTGGCAACATAAATTACAATATTATAATGAAATATTACTTTAGAGACAATCTGAACATGGTCTTGGAAAAATAAAAACAGCTGCCCCTAGCATACTGTCTAAGCATCATATTTGGTAACACGTTGGTTAAATATGGTGAGGAAAAGAAAAATGTGACGTGAATATCGACGTAAATATTGTTAAGCATTTCTTAAAATAAGTGTCAGGTTTTTGCACAAAATCTTTTCAAAAATAAAGCTTGTCATTGGTGTAATGTTCAGGAATGTCTTTCGAAACCTTTTTATCCAAGATGCAACAGGAGATTTAAAATGGTCTTCTACGCCATCTAGTGGGCTTTTAAAATCAGATAACACTTTTAGCAACGTAAGGAGTGACGTCAAAATGGGAAATCGAAACTAACATGGATTTCCCGTGTAATGTTCCGTAACAGATTGTTAGGTGGAATGTTTTGAATTAAAACTACATTTGTAGCTCTGTGGTTGGGCACGAACTGCTTTATCGTTGTGACGGTCACTCGAAAACATTATTGGAAGTTAAGATCTGTTGACTATATTGTCTGCAGTACTTGATTTTGTTTGTAGGTAAGTGCTTGGCTACATTATGCTTTGTCGACATTTTTGTGCTTATATACAAGGGGTATTATCATTTTTTTTAATGTCCTCTGTTTACTTACAAAGGTGAAAGAAAAAATACTAGATAGAGAAGTAATAGTATTCAGGAATTTAATTTGATGTTACTCTGTCTTAGCTTGCTGTTATAATTTAATGTGATTGACAACGACTGTTCTGGCTGTACAGGTTTCCAAACCTTGAGTCTTTAGTTTGGTGGGAAGGCTGCTTGTACCATGGCTCAAACAAAACCTCTGTTTGTGCCCTGGCTGTGCGAACAAATCCAAAGTGGAAGATACCCAGGGGTGAACTGGATAAATGAAGAGAAAACAAAGTTCAGCATTCCCTGGAAGCACGCTTTGAGGCAGGACTCAAACAGTGATGATGTTCTCATATTCAAGGCAAGCCTGTCATCTCTTTAAGAATATGTAACAATAATGCAATTCTTTGTCAGCCCAATCTTACCACTGGGTAAAATTATTTGTTTGTTTAAAAATATTTACCCACTTATTATCATTTGAGACCATCAACACAAAAATGTTTATTGTTTTGATGTGTTTAATAGTTTACTGCCATAAACACTGGTACAGTTGTTTTCATGTTTATCATGATGATGAATGATTACAATATTCACATCTCCAGATATTTACATAACACTCTAAAGCAGTGATTTTGGTCCTGGTTCTGGAGGTCCACAATGCAGCATGTTTTGTTCAATGGCAGGGTAGACCATTTCCTTTCCAGAAATGTTTTCTCTCCGATAGTGTATCAGTTAAGAACAACATACAAAATGCGCAGTACAGTAGTTCCCCAAGACAAGGATTGAAAACCACTGCTTTGCTGTTTACTCTCTATTGTATATTCCTATGTAAATTAATCTCTAAAGTGTCAATTTGATTGCATGCTACATGATTATAATCATTGTATACCATAGTATTTATTCAGCTGAGTTCAGTCCAATATTTTTCTCGAACATAATTGTATTGTTGCAAAGCAGAAAATAAAGTTGATAAGATGATCATAAGATCATAAGAAAAACAGCCATATTTTGCAACAATAATTACTTTCTAATATCTCACACTTGCAACAGGCATGGGCTCAAACTAGCACAACCGGAGATGGTCGGACACATGGAGACCCCTCTGTTTGGAAAAGAAACTTCCGTAGTGCTCTTCGTGCAAAAGGCTTTAAGATGGTATTGGACAACAAAAATGATGCTGCTAATCCACATAAAGTGTATCAATTCCCAACTGATTCTCAATGTGCAGGTGAGAAACAGTATGTTTACTGATGAAATCATTATTAACAAATGAATTATGTGCATTAGTGATGTTTATTGAACATTAGAACTGGTACAAACCTAATAATTGTGTTCTGTTTTCTTCACAATAAGTATCTGAAGGGTCTCAAGAGACTGATGTAAGTATCTGTTTTATTTCAAAGCTGTACAGTTTTGGAATTAAGAAAAAAACTTTTTATTACTAAATAATGTTTCCATTCTTCTTATGTTGTAAGCTACAGATTCGATTGTATGAATCGGCCATAAAATGGCCATGTAAATTAGATATGAATAATATATATATTATTCATATATATCTTATATATTATAAGATATATATGCACACTGACTCTGGTATCCTTTTTCAGGACTCACAAGAACTGTATTTAGGAGAAGATGAAGCCCCCAGTAAGACAGCTTTTCTTTTTATATTTTGTACATTCAGTTTCTAACAGTGCAGCTAAATTGAGCTTTCACTTCTCCCATAAGTGCTTAATCCTGTTGTATATAGAGTTTGGTTATTGTGTGGTAAGCTAATTTTTCAGCTGAATTCTCTAAACTAAGTATATAGATTTCTGGTAGGTACGTTGAATCCACTTGTGCATGTAAAACAGAGTTAACAACAGGTAGTTAACAATGTTACTAACTGGCACAATAGAAATGCATTCTTCTTATCTAAATAATACTGTCTCTCTCCACTGTAGTTGCTCACTAACAAGCCTTGCAATGTAGAAGCAACTCCAACATTATTATCTAGAAGGAACACATTGCTCAAAGACCCAAACCGTGTATTAAAAACTGCCAGATGATACATATCTGGACACTGTTATTACTGTCATCAGTTCCAATGTTTTAGATTTGATTGATATTAAATATTACATAGATTAGAATCATTAGATTTAACTTTTAAACTTTTGGGATTCATGGTTGTTGTTCACAGCTGTGATCTGCCAAAACTTTTTTTTTATAGTTACAACAATGACATGCATGTCTTGTTTGGAAGCTAATCTGCTCACTGTGATTACAGTTGTAGTTTCATACCCTCTGTGTCTGCTCTGATCTAATCTTAGATGTCCAACCTCATGGTCTTGAGCAGTGTTTCTATGACCTAAACCTCCAGGAAAGTCCCTCACAAGGTAGAAGAAATACTGAGGAATATTTTGCCTTCTGTCTTTACATTCTTTTAACAAGATAATGACATCATTTTTATCAAGCTATGCCATCTTTTTTTGATTAATTCTAATAATTTAATCCAGTTCAAACCTTATGACACGTCAGCTTCAAAATTCAATGCTGCCAAATCTTTATAATGTAATTCATTTTTTGAAGTCAGGAATTCAAACAACATTTTTATTTTATGATGGGCTATGCCTCTCATTATTACAGTTTGGAACAGAACAGTTATGGGAATGACTGAACAAGACCTGTACCAAGCAACAAGTCCATGTTCTGAACCACAGTGTACCAGAGGAAGTGCTACCGAAATGGTCCATTTTCCAATACAAGAAACTCAAACACCTTTATGTTTAGCCAGAGGTACTATATGTGGATTGGAGCAGATTGTACCTTCTGAAGGGGCAACAGCAATGAGTCATTTTTCAGCAACTGAAGGAATATACTTACCAGATGGGGAACATGTGGGTGATCATGTTGCCGGTACTGGGGCAACTAATACATTAGGTATTAGACTATTATGATTACTGATTAATTTGATTATTTATATCTTTATTGCCATTGTATTATTCTGTTATTTATTGTTGTCATCATTTTCCTTTCTAGAAACATATTTTCAGATTAAGGTTTACTACAAAGGGAAGATTGTGTTTGATGGTTTGTTGGAGAATGACATGGGTTTTCGACTGATGTATCAGGAAAGCATGTCAGTTTATTTGTACTTCATTTAATGATCTTAAACTTAATGTCATGGATCATGTTTTTATAGAGAGTAATTATTTACGGTATAATCTTTACTCTCACAGGGATTCCAGTGCAAGTGATCTACCAGTGCTGAAACTACCCAGTCCAGATGAGAATATTCAGGATCAGGTACAGGCTACGCTTACAAAGAAAATCCTGGAGAATATGGGGGGTTTGGAGATTAGGAGAGTGGAAGGTGTGGTTTATGGACATCGCTGGGGAAGTAGCAGGATCTTCTGGGGCCAATGCAAACATGAAAAGAGCCTAACAGCCAGAGAACTCTCAAAAAACACACCTGAACCCATCTACTTATTCAAAGACTATATATCAGGTCAATTCATCTTAAATAATAAAAATAAAACACTATCAAATGAAGTTGTTTTTTGGTATAAGCATATATGATTCTAGCTTTTTGTGGTTATAGAGACTATTATGTAACGCTGGTCACTTTGCTGCATGTGTTATTGTCTATTCTGTAGGATTGAAGGAGTTTATTGAAAAAAGAACTGGACCCTGTCCATCTTACACCCTGTTTTTCTGTTTGGGAGAAAAATGGCCAGATCCCAAAATGAATCCATGGGAGAAGAAACTCATCATGATAGAGGTTAAGGCAAAACTATGCACTATGTCCTATCAATATTATTGATAGATATGATTTTGTATTTGTGTATTTGACATGAAATATTTTTGGTCTTATGGTATAATGTGCTACACTACACATGTCGTTTACTATGTTTTGCTAATTCAAACAGCGGTTTGTAAATTTGTTTTTAATGACTATACATTCAGCTTTAATGACCTCATATTACTTGTAAAATCAAACAGAATATTTGTACCTTCAAGATTACATTTGTCACACTGCTGGACAATTTAAAATGAATTATGAAAAGAGAATAATTATTCTTTAGACAAGAATTTCCATACATTTAATTTTAATCTAAGCTCTTGTTAATAAAAAATCATGATCAAAACATCATATGTATTTTCAGATGTATCAGATGTGTCTTTTACCATTTTGTTGTTAAAAACAGTATTCCACAAGTTACACCGACCCTGTTGCTGGGTGATTTTTAGTGTAGCCACAGTGTAGCCATATTTTGGTCCAGTCATCCCAGCTGAAGCAGTGTTGAATCTAATCTGTCTGTTCCAGTCATTTAGCATAGTGGCCAAAATCATACAGTGCACCGGCTTAAGGGGCCCTCATAGAAGACTATGGTTTTATCTTACCCATTTTCTCTTTTGATTAGGTTGTTCTAACTTCACTGGAGGCTCTGAAGACAATGGCCATTGAATGTGGGGCTTCCTCACTGCAGTCAATGGAGCTTCAAATCTCCTTGGACCAAATGATGGAGTTATGTTGAAAAGTTAGCAGAACAAACTCAAATCTGCACTTTTCTGGCCTCCTAATGTGGCTTTATGTTATTATATTTATTCATAGTGGGTCCTTTGTCAGCATTTTTTCTATGTCTGGGCAGTTTATTATTCATGGTAATTTTAAATGGTAGATACATTAAAAGTTTACAAGGTGAATTGTGTTTTTAATAGAAGTTTTTTTGTAAAGCAGTTATAAAAAAAGTGTTCTAGCATAAAATAAATGGGAACCTACTGCAATAAACGTAGGGTAATTTTACACTACTACAGGTAAACAAACATTTAATATATGTTTTACACTTTTTTTTACTGCTTTTGTGAATGTCAATATGGACTGAACATCAAATTAAATATCAGTACACATAGCTGTGTGACTCATGTGTCCTTACCATGCATGATATCATAATTGTGTTTTATTTGAAAACATAATCGTGTTCATCATTGCATAGTAACTGTTTTAACTCCTGCATAGAGAAATGGATATTAATAAGAAAAGCATGTAACAAAATAAAAATTCATATGAAGAATACATGTTTAAACACTTAAACAAAAAACATATATTAATGGATTTGTCATTTTGGAACATGCTCATTTTTAATTGGAAAGGGTAGTTTGTTTAAAGGTAGCTTAAAAAGTTTTAAAAATTTCCCCAGGATTCAAATTTACATGTGTGAGTTCAATAGGATAAAATATGTTAAATTAAGTAAATTGGAGCTGTTGTTAACAAAACACTCATTCTCTCACTGACTTCAGGAATACTCTTGAGTTCCCTTTTTGAGGTTCCCTTTCTCTTTTAGAGGGATGATAGTCAAGCATTAGTTTCAGGGCACCAACAGACCATTTCCCCCTACTGAGAGTTCTACATAACCTGTTATGCTGTAAATTTAAACATTATTGGCCTACAGATTAACAGGATTTGCAAATCCAACACATACATACCCAATTCCTGTCTTTTATCACAAAAAATGAATCATGAAAGTATCTTCTGAACTTCATTTTGTCAGCTAAACGACATAGTACAAGTGTAAGTTAATTCATTTTTCTAAAAACTCAAAACAATGACAAATGCCTATAGGTTTAACATCTTCCTGTAGTGTCTATTACCATTGTATTCACTGCATGATAGCAAAATAGCAGTAGAAGTTTACACAGAATTTATACATGTTTTTTTTGCAATACAACCACATAATTTCTATAAAATAGATTGTTGCCTTTTGATAAGAACTGTTTAGTGACCTATTGATATTGCAGTGGAACGAATAAAGCAATTTAACACAATGTTATCCAACAAAACATTTATTCAGCTGTCAATACACATATGTGATATAAACGTGACTTAACGCATCGCATCTTACCACCTTTCAGTCCAAAAGAAATCTGTATGGTTGACGCTGATTGTTCAACGCGGTTACCAGCAAGAAGCTCCTTTCGCCAATGAGAAACCTTCTTACACACCCCCACTTTTTGGAATGGCCATTCACTGATCTGCATCTATCCCTGTCTCCCTCAATGATAAAGCTTGTTACACTTATACAGCAGGTGGCAGCATATACAGTAAGAAGTGAAACTCAGGCTTGTCAACTGGCTTGTCAACTTCACAAAGCACGTTTGTAAAGCTTACGTTTGTATCGCGAAACAGTGCCGCCAGCCAGCAAAACAATACTGCCCGTTTCGCTGTAGTCAATTTGTCCAGTCTGTTGGCAGCTTTATCAGTTTGCCAAAAATACCTCATTTATATAATGCAAACATCCAATCACAGAACAAGTTTTACATGTTCTCTTTTAATTATCACGACTTTAACAGCTTGATTTATGTACACCTCAGGGCCATATGTTTTCACTTTCAAACATTCCACTGTACAGAAAATGATACACAGTACGTCATAATCTCAGTCAGACGATTTAAGGCACATATATGTTCATTATGTTTACTACAGATACAGAGTGTATTTGTAGTATACAATACTGTGTATTTTTCACTAATTAAACTTACAATGTAAAAAAAACTTTAACATGTGAAGACCCCCAAATAGTTTGTTTTGTTATCTTTAGGGGGGATCATTTCTTCCTGTTTGTATATGGGCATTTTGGTATGTAAAACAGAAGTGAGAGCTTGTAAAACTTGTAACCTTTATGAGTCATTGTATTGTGGAAGGATAAGCACCAATCCCTAGAGAACAAAAATAAATATAATTATACACAAATTACAATAATACATAAATCCACATGCCCATACATACTTCCCTGAGTGCTGATTGGAAAGCAACAACAGGATGTGCCTGTTAAAGTTGGGAAATGTTTGCAATGATATATGCAACAATTCACATGAGAATAAATGTTTTAGCGTTACCTATCTCAACTCCATCCACAGACATAAATCACAACATGTGCGCAAACAACAGGGCCATACCTACACTTGAGATTAAAACCAACAATAATCAAGTTATAATTCTGCATTCACACCTGCATCCTGTTGTCAAGCTCCAAGAATTGTTTACATCTTGAAAGGAAAGACAAGCTGACCAAAGGTAAATCTGATTAAATGTGACAAACAGCATTGTTAATTGTAAAACTGGTCAAAATAGGTTTGAAGTTGTCTTAAACATTTATAGGTAACAGAAATCTGATTGTTTGAATGAGTGTTTTCTTAGATTTAAGGGGGTGCACAGACCTGTGAAGTGAAAATGAGTTTGTCTTATAAAGTTATAGAAATTAGTTGGTCAAAATGTGAGGGATTCCTGATAAAATCTAAAAACGTGGACTTCTGGCTAGAAGTAATTTACTCCTTAGACGGCCCTCATGAGAAGAAAAATGCTTCTCATGAACTGTTGCATATAAATGCCATGGTTACATGACAAGATTTTATCTTGCATTATGCACTTGTCATAGGCAACTAAATGAGACATATATTTTAATAATAAGTCAATAAATGAGTCACAATATTTACAGGTGGCACTTAGTTCAAACAGTATACCGTGACTGTTATCTTAAATGGGAAAAACAACTGCAGATTTCAAAAAACAGGAAAAGTACACAATAGTCTAAAAGGAAAACAGCTCATAAACAGTGAACATTTGATAGCCAGAGTGGAAAATGAGGAAAAAAAGGGAAGGCAAAGGGGTTTTACAATATTTATTATACAGCTGAATTCAAATGACAAATCAAAATGAACGAAAGCTCCTGACTATCTAAAAGGTTTTGTTTAGGGACTGTTTTAATTCAAAGAGTAGCTTACTGGCTTCATGGAATTTTGAGGGCTAACAGAACTGGAGGGGCTTTGGAGTGCCAAGGGTATAACATGACGGAAAAGTGTGACTCAGGTTGAGAGAACAAAATGACAGGAAAACTGGTGCGATAAAGAAAAGCTTGTGTGAGAAAAGGGGCTATTTTAGGAGATGGCTTTCCGGCAGGTGAGAGCACTGAAAAAAGATTCAGGAACAAACAGTCAGTTGAGACGTTTGAGAGACATGACTGAAACGAAAAGGATGTGGAGGTTGGGGGAAAAGATGACCACATTGAATGTTTTAAAAGGAACACATTTACCATATAATATCACAGAGATAGCACATCTGCACTACTTTAAACTGTAATAGTAAATTGTCCATAATAATAAAAAATGTTTTGCATCAAATATGTTACAATTCACTATAATTAAATTTAAATTGTAAAGGGATGTGACACTAAGGACACACCCCCTTACTTAACCCCACCCTCCGTCCAGTCACACATCACTATCATATATATTGAGAGTGAAGGAAGAGAACAACTTTCATGCGTTTCTTGCAATATAACCAAGTGAATCATACTTATTTAATTAGTACAATAAAGTTTTACAGAATTGATGGTCAAAGAAAGAAGCGTTTCCAAGTTTCTCCCTTTCATGCAAGGTGAGAGCCTACCAAATGGAAGCAATTATTTTGGTTATTTTTTCCATTAATTTGATTTTGTACCTATTTTGATTGATGTATTTTTATATACAAACATCACATTTAATACAATTTTTATGTTCCAGCTTTTATTGGATGTTTTGCTTCTTCACAGGTCAAACCATTATGGAAGTGACTGTTTTACTGTTGCTGACCATACCTATGACCACAGCTGCAACAGTGAGATATACAAGGAGGTTTGTACGTTTTTTACCCCTCAAACACATATACACATATAAACACAATGCTTATTCATAGTGTAAAGTTTAAAGTTACATGTATATAACAGAGGACAGACAAAAACATCACATTATTGATATGCCTTCATAGGACAAGGGATGTAACCTTGGTTGATATTGCCAGGAGAAGTCCATCAATAGACGCAAACATCAAAACGATGAACAAACAAGATCCGGATGATGCCTCTACTCTCCTTAAACAAACAACTCTTAAAAAATCCATAATGTAAGTAAACAACTGTTTATTTATCTAACAACCAAACAAGAAGAGTTATTTTTGGGTTTAGCATAATTTAATATACAATAAATCAATGTATATACAATCTACATTCATATATAATTCATGTATATATAAATCACCCTGTTTTTGTGTTAATTAATGGTCTGATTTCACAATATTACCAACATTTTATGAGGATCCTTCATATGTATGTTGAAATTAGCATGTAACTTCTAGCACATAAAGTATGAATACATTGTAGATAGCAACACAGTATATATTTGCCTTAACTGTCAAAGTCTGAATGAGAGTAATTTTAAACTTAAGTATTGCACTTATCATTGTGTGTTAACATGTTATCCAGTGACTAACATTTATTTATTTAACATTTATTATAACACATATTAATAGTATTTAATTTATTTAAAATTATGCAATTATAAAAGTAGTGTTCTTCAAAGTTGCTTTATATAAAACTTGTTAACAACTTTTACATTATTATTACTATTATTTCCGAAATGTACTTGAAATGTACTTGAAATAATTTATTTGAAATCTCAGATCTTTAGCCAACATATTTTGGATAAACTAACAAAAACAAAAATTGTTACAATTTTGCCTGCTTTTTCCTATTACACTGTGTCTTTTGCAGAATATAAATATTGATATATTTACATTTGACTTTCTCTGCAGAAGGCGTGCAACTTACAGAGGCTGTCAGCTTGGAACATGCCAAGTTCACAACCTGGTAAACAAGTTATACCGAATAGGCCAGAGCAATGGAAAAGATGAATCCAAAAAGGCAAATGACCCACAAGGATATGGTCGCTAATAATACAACAGGAGATTCTGTTTAAATGTCTGCATTCCTCTAAGAACAAAATGTGTTTTATTGGTACTGCTTTATAAAAAAGCTTAAGTTAACTAGTGCATATTGTATTAACAAATTAACTAAGGTATTGCATGTTCTTGATTGATTTGTGTTTAGGCTGCTCTGATTGTATTAAGATGATTGTGTATTGTATGTAAAGAATGTATATAACGACAACATAAGTACATAATATCCAGAAATCACTTGATGGTCTTTGTGTAAAGTCTTTGCATTACTTTTGTGAATGCATGATTCAGTACAACATAAAGACAACAAGCTGGAAAGCAATCAAGCTCATAGCACAAACACAATAAGACCGAAGGCAAGCCTATCCCAACTGTCTTCTCTTCAACCACACCCTGCAACGGTGGTGGTTACACCTGACTTAACAAGTACCTGAAAGAGAAGTAGCGTAATACCGGACTTCCTAGTTCAGACGTCAAGCCCCATGTTTTGGAAGTTACACTGCAGAGCGTCTTCAAACGAAACTAACGACGTACTTTAAATCTGCTGTAAAGCCAAACAATTCACGGAGATGGATGAGAAGGACGTCGAAGAAGGCGGAGTGGGTGAAATGCCAAAGACAGATCTGGTAGGGTTGTCAGATTCATTTTTATGGCCCTTATCTTGAAGTTTCTTTTTAATGCACTTGTTATCGTAAAGTTACGGAAACGTGCTGCAGTCGTTACTCATATAATACGCAACACAAAACGCAACGTTTTTGACCGAATGTTTAAAACGAACAGGGACGGAAGGAAGTTTTAGAAGGAGAATATGCGAAAACAACTTACTGAAGGGTTAATGCATGTGCGTGCTTGCGCATTTGTCACGTGATTGCTTAACGTGTAGCTTAACACTAGTTTACGTTTTGCTTTGGTGTTCGTGTTATACTTCACAAAACAGTTTGGTAACGAACATTAGGTGTATTGCCTGATAAAATGACCGGTTATTTATAGTATATTTAGTAAGAATGCAAAAATACAAACAATCTACATAATAATCTACATAATAATTAGAACAAGTTATGTGTTGCAATTTCATGATAAATCCTAAACTTTACTTTGAACAACTATTTAATAATAGTAGGTTATTTTACAGTGTATAAATTGCAAAGCTCAAAAGTTATTCTAGTAATGTAAATAAATAATGAGGATATGCTAAACTGGTTTGGCTGGCTTTATTAATGAAGATGGCTCTAGTCCCTCAGGACTTAGCATTAAAATTAAAGGTGGAGTTGCAATGGCATAAGCCGTTTATTTACTAGCGTGATGTATAAGAAAATCATTTTGCTCTAACATTAACCTGTAAGAATTAAACAGGCTGTGACAGATAAAATGCTGCTAAAAACGCTGCTGACAACCCATTGAATGTAAATTGTAGGTCTGAAATGATTTTATCAGTTGAGTAAGATGGAATCATCAATATGTCAGAATAAAGCCAAGTTGTTGAAGGGGAAGTATAGGGGATTTGTTAACATAATTTAAAAAGGAGGGTGGACTCTTTATAAGCGCTGCAAGCAATTATATTTTGATAAGGATGACGAAAACAAACTATTGTTTAATTTGAAATAATGTGTACTGATGTATCATAAACAATATAAGGATGTGCATTGTAAAAATCAACATGGTCCATTTTAATTCATGTTGATTTTAAACAGTGAACGTTTACACTTGGCTGAAAGCTTTATTTAAACTGATACTTGATATCACTGAATGCACTAGTCTTTTGAACCTTTAAAGCCTGCTGTTTGTATTCCCAGGGTATTCAAACTTTGTTCTTGATTTTAGAGCTGGATTCCAGAAAAAATTAAAAAGCGAGTGTGCACAACATTTGTGGAGGACTCTTTCAGGTAAATTGTTGCAGTATTAATACTTATGTTTCAGAGTAGGGGCAACCATCTCTAAATAACTTTCTCAATGAATAAAAATGGATCAGTCCGGGCATGGACGAGAAGCAAAGACAACCCTTTTTAGTTTAGATTTTAAACATTTAAATAGTCCACTACTAAAACTTCTTCTAAGAAGGTACCCTGAAGCCCTATACAGTATCCTTTTCCATTAGAGAAAGACTTCAATGTGTTTGAATGTAAAAACAACAATGGACTCATTAAACGTCTGATCTTAGGTTTTATTATGAGTATCTAATGGGGCTTAATTAATTATATATAAATATATATATATATATATATATATATTTTTTTTATTTTGTCTTAACTACTGAGACTGACCCTTTTGGAACTTTAACTGATTATTTATACACTAGGGCTTTGGATTATGATAAGTCATTTAATACTATTAGCCATTATGAACCTATAGACTCTTTTGCCATTTTGTGGTGATTCTGGGGTACAGTCAGCATTTATATACATAATAATGATCCTAAAGAGTAAAACTGTGGAATTGATTGGCCTCCAGCAAAGGTCTAAATGTAAGTTCGATATGGGTTTACAGAAAAAAAGTGTATAGCAGTAAAGGCCATAATAGAGTGAGGTAGGATCAGCTCTCCTCTATTCTTCTGTAGCAATGGACGTCTCTGCCAGTGTGGGAATACGAGAGACGCCCACCAATCAGTGGCTCTTGGTGATTACTTTGGCACAGCTATTGTCAGTCTTTGGGACAGTGCACAGCACTCCTCGGAGGAGCCCACAGATGCCTTTGGAGAACTGGAGTTTGCTGGAGTTGGTAAAAGACACAGCTATGTGAGTTTACCTAACATTGTATGCTGATGTGTTGAAATAAATGAATCCTGTTTGAATCTGGGATGAATCAGGTGTGATTGTTGAATCAGATTGTCCTGTACATACAGAAGTAAATCTTAGTATAATCAGGACATAGAACAAATACTGTAGTCACTTCCATTATGTAACTGACAATAGCCTTAAGTAATACCAACGATGGTTGGGACTTATAAATACCATGACTTCATAGTCTGTCTATTAATACAAATTCTACATTTATTTTATACTTCTCTGCTGGAGAGATAGAACCATTACAGAAATGCTGATGTTTCCATTGTTTTGTTTAGCAAGGTTAAGGTGAATAATCCTAAAGGGAAATTGTAACCATATTTTGCTGCAGTTTGAGTGTACTGTATTTGTGGATAATGAAGCTGGTCAGAGGTCAGCTTTTTTGAGGTAATGTTTGTTAGTTAATAAACGTTATGTATGCAAACTTTATGCAAACACACAGGTTGATGTAGTTTATGTAGGCATTACATGGATTAAGATGGTATCTTTCACAAACATTAGCTGTTAGCTATTAAGATAAGTTTATTGTTGTGATTTACAGCCACTTTTTGGTGATAACTGCAATTTTTTTTCTGTTGTTGTTGTCTTTACCTCTTCCCATTTCACAGTTTTTACGTCTCTCCAACACCACGCCTCCTTCCAAAATATTTGAAATTATGACAGTATACTGGAAACTGCCAAAGCCCAACCTTGTGGTCTCGGTTTTTGGTGATGAGAGAAAGTCAAAAGTAACAGCTTGGGTGCATGAGGTGTTAAAGCAGGGGCTGGTAAAAGCTGCACAGAGTACAGGTATCCTGTCCTTTCCTCTTTGTATTATTGTTGTTCCTAAAATGGTAAGCTGCTTGTGGAGGTTGTACAAAAGTTGTTAAAATATTAGCTTTATGTATGATATATGCAATTATATTTTTTTATATAAGCAATTAATATAATTGTATATTATAATATAAAAGTAATATATATATATACAGTCATGGTCAAAATTTTTGGCACCCTTGATAAATTTAAGCAAAGAAGGTTAATGTTTATCCTCTTGATCTTTTATAAAAAACATACTGTAACAAAAATCAAAAACTTTGTTTCATTGAAGTTAAAGCAATTGAAAGTGAGGGGAAAATCACATTATGAAATAGCTTTTCTGCAACACTGGTTGGCCAGTTTTTTTCACACTATTATTTATAATATTTGTAACCTAGCATGTAACCTAAAATGTTTGATGCCTGATGAGTTTGGAAAACATCTGGAAAGACATCATCAAACATTGGCATTTTGTGATTTTGCTTGCATATGCCAAGGATTTCATTTTTATAAACTTACAGATGTTTCTAGAATTCTGTTTCATTTTGTCATTATGGGGTACTGAGTGTAGGAAAATAATTTAAATGTTTGTAGTATCAGGCTGCAATGTAACAAAATTATGTGAATACTACTGAATGCATATGTACATATACACAAATATATCCTTTAATTCAAAACACAGGAGCATGGATTATAACAAGTGGGTTGACAAAAGGCATTGGCAAATGCGTCGGAGAAGCTTTGAGGGAGCACTCCAGTGTAGCATTCTTTGGTTCACTTAATAAAGTGGTTCCTATAGGCATTGCTCCTTGGGGACTGGTACAGAATCATCAACAACTCGTCAACCCTATTGTGAGTGGTAATGTGAGAGTATACATGTTAGATTTATTGGAATACTACTGTACTGCTTGCTGCACATTATGTAAATTATATTTTGTATAATGTACATTCCATGGATAATCATTTTAGCTGTTTGCTGGACTGTTGACTTTTCTTAACCTTTGAAAGACCAATCAATCAACGATTCAAGTATGATGTGTATAAAGCTGTCTGTGTCACTTACACTTAGCTTGCCTGTGTCACTCCCACTTTCCACCATCTGTTTTTCTTAGGGAAGTTTTCCAGCAAAATATGTTGTCTCAAACACATCTCGTAACTCTCGTAAGTGCTTTTTGGATAAAATCTACAAAGCCTTTCTCCTGGTGGATGATGGGAGCATGGGCCGTACTGGTGGTGAGGTTGGCTTCAGAGCCCGTCTGGAGGACTACATTTCCCGTCAGCAATCAGGTACACAAGAGGGAGGAATTACCGAGTGGTTAACTGTAAATTTGATTAAATACTACAACAATTAATACCACTTTTAACGAAACTTTAATTTAAAGACAATAAATAGACATTATAATAATAATAATCAAATGTTTTTAAGTCTTGTATGTATGTTGATCAAACATTATCTGACATTCAGGTAGTGGAAGCATCGATATTCCTGTTCTGTGTATGCTGGTATGTGGAGATGTCGCTTTGCTGGAGGTGAGTAGGACATAGTTTTACAAAACACACAACATTCTTTAGACTATGTCTTAATCTTTTACTGCCCTTATTATGTGTCTTCATCTCAGGCATTAGATCTCTCTCTGAAGAATGGAACCCCGTGGTTGGTCCTGGCTGGGTCAGGGGGGCTTGCCAATATTGTGAGTGACATTGTGGAGAATATGCAGTCTGCTCCAGTACCTCCACCTGGAGGAGCAGAGAAGGATGAAGTGGCTCCTAACATGGAGCTTAGAGAACGAGTGGCAGAGATAGTAAAGGACTTTTCTTCAGAAAGCGAGACAGACAAACTTGTTGACAAGGTATCACAGTTAGGATTTTTTTTCATAACTTTCTATAACACCAGACTCAAAACAGTTCGGACTTTCTACGAATAAAATATAGATGTAAATATAAAACTGTCATTTTCAGGAAAATTAAAGAACAAATATTGTTCACTTTTTCTATACAACTTGTTAGTGGGTTTAAAGATTAAGCTAAAATAATGAGCATACTTTTATCATATCGTGTTAATAATCTTAACAAAGACTTAAAATTATGTGTATTTATTAAAAGAGGGAACAATCATACATAACGTAAAAAGTTACAGCTTTGCACATCGAAATCTAAAAATATCTTTTGGTTATTAATTAATTTGCCACTTTTAATAGTTACTAATAAATCCATTTTCTTTTTCTGGGCTCTTGAAAGCTTTTAAGCATCTACCAGAACAAAAATCTCATCTCCATTTATCATGCAGAGCAGGAAGGAGTAGATGATTTTGACACTGTGATGCTTAAAACTCTTGTTCAAGGTAAACTCACAGTGATTCAAATGATTTTATGTCTTAAAACATTGGTTATTCCTGAGAATCTTTCTTTAAATCTTTTGACATTTGTAATTTCTTTCTCTGTTTATATATGCTAGCAAGTAAACATCGTATGTCTGAGGATTGTCATGGAAATGCTAATCCTTATGTTGATGAATTGAGACTGGCTGTAACTTGGAACAGAGTGGATATTGCCAAGAGTGAACTCTTCAATAGAAACATTATCTGGAAGGTAAAGGATCGTGGGGAATAAGAATTTGCTATAGGAATAACTTTGTTATATCATCATGAATATTATTGGTATTACATTATAGAATGATAAACAGATGTACAGATAAATGGAAAGAATAAGGATAATTGAATTCATTATGAATTAGATTAGTTAGAATCTAGAAATGTACATCTGGTGTGTTACGCATTGTTTAATGTTTGTTAATGATGTATTAATGAAAGTTGTAAACTAAATGTGAAAAGGTTACTGGCATGTGGTAATAATCTGGTATGCTTAAACTGGCACACACAGTATGAGGACCTAGAAGATTCCATGACTGATGCACTGAAGAACAACAAGCCCCAGTTTGTTCGTCTCTTCGTTGACAATGGTCTGAACATTTTGAGCTACCTGACTTATGGGCGATTGGAGGATCTTTACAACTCAATGCCTGAAAACTGTCTGGCCAACTCGCTGCTTCAGCATCTTCTAGTTGCCCGTTTGAATGAGACCAAAGGCAAAAAGCCCTTGGAAATCAGCCTTTATGAGGTATAGATTTAGGATAAAGGAATATGCTTTGCAAACTTGTGTATATGTTCCATGATACTTAATCTTTACCATATTCACGTACCACAGTATTTACCTAGTTTAATATACAGGAACAGTATAACTACAGTATCCTGTCAGTACAACCTTATGAACAACCTTATTAATTAAACATTTTTTCCAATTTCTGTCTATGTGAATACATTACAATTGCTGTAATTGTACTATAGAATATTTTATTATTAAATATATTTTACTATCAAATAATTGGAGCTTACAAATGTATATTGACATTATTAGGTTATACTATGCCATAGTAATGCATATGCAAATGACAATATAACTGAGAGAAAACTGAGATATAATAGCATGATATAACTACAGGACTACACTCTTTTTCCTAAATTCTTCCCAGGTCTCTCAGCTACTGGAGAATCTGTTAGGAGAGGTATGCCAGCCCTTTTATAGGGATGTACTCGAGATGGACTCAAAAGCCTCAAAAAGAAAAGCTTTCAAGGTATTTTCACTTTAAAGATTTTTCACCTATTTCCATCTGCAAATACAATTCAAGCATTGTGCTGTCTTGTCTTCAATACCACTCTTCAGAAAGCATGCAGTGTTCTGGACAAGCGCTCTTATCGGGAGCAGTTTTGTAGGCATCCCTGGTTCTGCCTGTTTGTCTGGGCAGTGCTGCAGAACCACAGTGAGATGGCTATCTTCATCTGGGAAATGGTAAATGGACGCTTCTGAGGAACTGTAGTCGTTTGCCCTTTAATTTACTTTAATTTACTCTACCTTCTCAATCTCTCAGTGTGGAGAATCAGTTATGACTGCTCTGGGTGGTTGCAAACTCTTGAGAGAGATGTCTAAGCTGGAGGTTGATACAGAGACTAAGCTGTCCATGAAGGAATTGGCTCTGAAGTTTGAGTATATGGCCCATGGTAAGAATCCTTTGACATGTTGGAGTAATGAGTATTGAACACACAATTGGACCAGTGCACAGCACTACTGGGGAAAAAGGTGCCATGATAAATATTCATCCGTGGCTTTTAATATTTTTTTATCTTTCTTCTTCATTGTATTATTTTTTAAAGAAAAATCAGTGATTGTTAAGAAAAATCAATAGTTTTAGCCAGAAATGCCAGGCTGAGTTGACATGAAATGTCATCCCTTCCTCCCACTGTCATTATTGACAGATGTGTTTAGCACATGCTACCAAACCAATGCAAGCTATTCGTACAAGCTTTTAATACGAAAGTCTCAGCTGTGGGTTGGCGCCACCTGTCTAAAGATGGCCATGGTAGCTGATGCCCGCCTTTTCTTCAGCCATGATGGAGTTCAGGTCTGTCACAAAAACTTTTTCTGTTTGTTTACAAAAGGTAAGATTTTTCTTTTTTAACAGATTTTTTTGTTTAGTCTCTGCTGTCTCAGATCTGGTGGGGTGACATGGAAAGAAGTACTGCAGCCTGGAAAATCATCCTGACCATGTTTGTTCCTCCTCTCTGCTGTACCAACCTCATTAAATTCAGGTCAGTGTGTATAATATGGACATTTAGGAAAATGTTTCTGTAGCTCAAACTGTAAAGCATGTTATTAGCAACATCAAGATCATGATTTCATACATTTCCACAGGAAAATTGAGAATGAAGGGGTAAAATCATCAATGGTGGAACATCCAACATTGGAGACAGACTGCCACTATGGAGAGACTGTCTTCTCATTTTCTGACTTAAAATACCAGTACATTTACATAACTTTATTACATCATGCATTAATATATGGTATTTGTAGAGAAACAAACCTTTATTTTCTTCACTCTTACTATAATTAGCAGTTACGCTGACCAAGAGGACTCAAATAATATCAGACATCCAACAAAAGGTTTGACTTTAAAGCTTGACTTTAACTGTTTGTGTAACAGAACTTGAACTTGTTAAGAGAACCCTGTTTTGATTTACACCACACCTTCAAATGTTGTTGCAGTTGTCTTTGTGCATAGAGAACAAAATTTTGGACATAACTGATGATAATTTTAGGAGAACCAGATTAAAACTATACGTAACAGTACTTATCAAAATAATATTGTTCAAATATTTTCACAAATTGGTGCTGTTACCAAAATGATTGAAGTCAAAATTTGGTAATAAGTTTAATTTCAAAACACTAATGCTAATAATGTCAATAAGGTTTTTTGGTGATACAAAGTTTCGTGTAAACTGGTCATAAAAAGTTTTAAAAAGTTGCTGTCCTTGCAGAAAAAATAGTGGTATATGTGGACGTAAGTGTGGTTTAGCTAAAAGCCTTGTAGTAGTAATCAAGACAAATCTCATATTTGTTACTCCACAAAACCTGTGCTGTGACCTTCATTGCTGTAGAATAATTTCAGTTGCGCTTTGGGGCGCTTACCATTGAGGTAGGCACTCTGTGGGCGCAGATGTACCCATAGATGGTACATGCAAAAGTACATTTTTAATAGAATATAAAATAGTTGACTGACAGTTATAATGACAGTTATACTGTTAATACTTATGTCACCCAAATTAAAAAAAATTTAACGGAACAATTGCATAATTGTGCAGCAAATTTTGTTGCTCTCTGCAAGTACACATACACATTAAAATGCATCTGGACGAGGTGCATGTAAACAAATATGAACTGCATAAACAGTATGTTTTAAAAAGACATATTTGTTTATACATGCAAAAAGGCATACAAAGTATACCTAAAAGGCAGATATCAGTACAGAAGAAAATCTGTACAAATGCAATGGGGTTAGGCAAGCTAATTGTATATAAAGCCATTTTCATTTAAAATGTTATGTCAGTTATGTAAAAGTTGATTTCTCCTTGAGCAGGGCAGAAAAACTTATTGTATTTTTGTAAATTGTGTATTTTTACTTAGGTAAACTTGAAAAAAAGGAATCCCCCTTTGTGATCACCCGCTGGAAGCAGTTCTGGTACGCCCCCGTCACCTCATTTCTTGGCAATGTTCTGATGTACTTCCTCTTTTTGTTCCTGTACGCCTATGTGCTATTGGTTGACTTCAAGCCGCCTCCCCCTGATGGCCCTGCGGCCTCAGAGTGTATTTTGTATTTTTGGGTGTTCACTATCGTGTGTGAGGAGATTCGAGAGGTAGGTGATTAATTTCTTACATTTTGGTTTTTAAGAAAATATACCAAACATTTTGGTTTTCAAAGTATGCACAGTGTACAGAGCAGTACACAGTTGTTATGATTAAAAAACTTGGTTAACCAAGTTAAACTCAGTTAAAACTTAGTTAAGTTAACAAAATAAAACTTTTCATAAAGGTTCAGGACATTTAATTAATTTACTAAATTACTAATTTACTGCTTATCCTTGACTGCTAGACGTTCATTGTGGGAAGCAAGTCAGCTACCCAGAGGTTGATGCTGTATGCCCAGGATGTGTGGAATAAGTTTGACGTCCTTGCCATCTCCCTTTTCATCGCCGGTATGTGCTGCAGGTAAGGGAGAATCTCACCAGCCACTTTTTTACATTTACGCATTTGGCAAACTCTTTTATCCAAAGTGACTTACAGTTCATTTAAGTTATACATTTTTATCAGTATGTGCTCCCTTGAACCCACGACCTTTGCACTGGTAATGCAATGCTCTACCAATTGAGCTACAGGAACACTTGTTAGGTGCATTTTGCATATATTACACTAGACAATTTTGTCTTGCCTTTTTCCTTTCGGACAGAGATTCAGCCAGGTGCACCATAACCATTAAGTACCATCACATATCATTAAATACCATTACATAGTTAACATTGCACAAAGAAAGTAAAGGTTATTATAATGTTACTGTAAAGTTAGCACACTGTGCTTAATAGAACCTAATAATAATAATACATATAGCTGCTTGTATAACCTTTATGTTTCATGTAAACTTGCCAAAATGTTGTTGAAACACAGCATTAGATTTTTTTTGCCATCCTGACATTAAGCTTTTAACACATTTAACTCTGCTAAATAAAATGCCAAGAAGGAAGTACAGATAAAAGACAAATGTGGTAGTTTAGTACCTTTTCAGTTTAGTACCTTGTAATAACCACTAGGGAGCAGTGGCCTCAAACTAATGTAGAGATTATAAACCATTATCTGAGTTCTGATATGTAACTGTGTTTGTGAAACACTGTAGTTTATGACAAAATTCAAAATGGTAGTCACATAAAATGGCTGATCATGGAACTTTTGTATAGGGTATAAATTTACAATTTTTTTCATATATTTTAACCAGGAGGTGTCACTGTGCCAAAACTGTGCATGTACTGTCAATGCGTGGTTGTGATGGAATTTACCAGGTTTTACAGGAAAAAATATGAAAGCTTTTTGCAAATAGAGCTTCATGTTATTTTTGCATGCTTTTTATAAAAACTTATGTCATAAGGTGTATTCAAACAAGGTGCATGCCTATACCATGAGTTAAAAAAATGTTACTGTAAGCCTAGTAACTGTAATACTTGTTCTGACAAGCAACATACGGTTGAAATTTAAATGTTGGTTAAACCTTAGTGATGTGTGTTCAACTACATTTTTAAATAATTTATATGTGTGTGTATTTGTGTTTGTTTCAGGATGTCCAGTTGGTCATTCAACATGGGACGTGGCATATTGTGTATGGACTACATGGTCTTCACACTCAGACTCATTCATATTTTTGCCATTCATAGACAGCTGGGACCCAAAATCATCATATTGGGTAAAATGGTGAGAGGAATTTATGTGTCTCTGGTCTTAAGTACATTAAAAGTTTTTAATGTTCTGGATTCATTACTTATCTCGACAATTACTCTTGTTTTAAAACCTAATTTGTACAATTGTAAAATGTCAGTTTACCACATTCAGTTAAAAATCCATTGTGTGTCATCTGTAACATCTGTGAAAATAATAATAATAGCTTTTGCTTCTAAATTATTTTTCATTCTTTTTTTCTTTGGATACAAACCATAGATCAAGGATGCATTCTTCTTCTTATTCTTTCTGGGGGTGTGGCTGAGTGCATACGGAGTGGCCAATCAAGCTCTACTATATGCATATGACCCAAGCCCTCATAGGGTGTTTCGACGAGTACTGTACAGACCGTATTTGCATATATTTGGACAGATTCCTGTGGAAGAAATAGACAGTATGTTCTGACCATAATAATATTTTGGAGTTTTTGTGTTAGTTTTTACTGACATTTGGGTGTTTCTCTGTGTGTGTTAAGCTGGCAAGTTCTGGGACAGAGACTGCACAAAAAATCTCACATTGATCAATACAGGGTATGAACCATGTAGAGATACCAGCCACAATTGGCTTGTCGTTACTTTGCTGGTTATCTACCTACTGGTTACCAACATCCTACTTGTCAACCTACTCATTGCCACGTTCAGGTATGTGTCTCTTTATCCTTTCATCTGTTTAGATTTGCTCTGTCTCTGTGTGTAACATCTTTCTGCTTTGTATCTTTGCAGCTATACCTTTTCTAAGGTTCAGGAGCGCAGTGACATATACTGGAAGTTTCAGCGCTATAATCTGATAGTGGAGTATCATTCTCGTCCAACTCTCGCCCCACCCTTTATCATCCTGTCCCACATCAATCTCTTCATCAAAAGACATCTCCGCAAAGTTCCATCTACCAAAATCCAACATTTTGGTAAAGTTAGAAAGGCAGTTTTTAGAATAAGGATTATATTCAAGTTCCACCAAATTGGTGTTATTAGGTGTTTGACTTCACATTGAAGTTTGTGCTTGTCTTTCATTGTCTTTTTAATAGCCCTGGAAATAACAGGTAAAACTGCTAACAAGTTGGTAAAATGGGAGGCTCTGCAGAAGGAGAACTTCCTGTCTAATGAGAGCAAAAAACAAAGAGGGACTGACACTGAGAGGTTAAAGCGTGTGAATACAAAGTAAGTACAGTACAACCTTTATTCTTAAACAACAAATCCATTGTACTTAAATGTGACTTTAGACAGTCAGAAAAGAAATGAGCATGGATTCAATTTAGGTATGGAAACCGTTTATTCAGGTAGGACAGTTCTACAGAGAGGAAAAGGCAGATTCAAGGCAGAAACAGACAGATTTGAGTGAGATGCCACAGGACACCAACGGCATGACTCAAGCGGCTAAGAGAGGACTGATGAATTATTAATGGGTTAATAAATAGTATAACAAGCATGTTGTGGGATCTCACAGTGACAGTGCAGCACATGGCAAAACAAAGACCATGTGCTATAATAGAACAAAACATGCTGACAATGAAAACAAAGGTCAGACTGAGGTCATGGTGCCTATGAAAATTTTATCTGTTCCATAAGTAAACTGTATTTACACAAACATCATTGTGCTTTCAGTAAAAATGAGTTAGTTACTTAAAAGATACATTTAGAATGACAAATTTTCATTTACTGTTTCACATTGTGTAACTTTCTTTAAATGTACACTTATTTTTGCTCCAAACTCAACCAAATTTTAGAACAGTGCAATTTTTAACTTGTTACAGGACTGCAGTGGATTCTTTTGGCTTACATTGTATTTCAGATTTAGCAAATAAAATGAGCTGATAGAGTTAGCTGATAGAATAACGTTAGCACCAGTTTGTTCCTATTTAGTGACGTGTACCTCTTGACAACAGTATCAGTATTTTAATAGGGTTTTTTTTTTACCTCACTAACACTTTTGCCTCATTTTTATTAATTAAAAACAGAAATGTATTTCTTTTCCTTTTGCTGAAATAATCAAAATGAAGTTATAGTTATTTTATTCCGTCATCATAAATAAATTTTTATTTAGGTGAAAAAATGTTGACAAAAATCACAATGAAAATCATGTCAACAACTAAACCTGCTTTATCTCTTGAGCTGTGTGAACATCCCTGATTAGCAAAATACACGTAGGATGCTATGTGCCAAATAATAGATACTGTTTAAATCTACATTGACAAGCACTACAACAGAACTTTGCATTTGAAAACGAATACAGATTTGCAACTAAATGTAATTGTGATGTTTGAATGTATTTACATGTCTGTTTCCTTTGTGGCTGTTGCAGAGTTGACGGTGTTCTTAAACAGGTTGCAGACATTAGAAATGTTGATCGCAGATTAAGAGCACTAGAATCAGAGGTAAAGGCACATGCGTCATATCTACATTTACACTGTATGCCCAATATAACTGCTTTACCAAGCTAATCTTCCTTGTACTAACATGTATGCAGATGGAGTTTTGTGCTTCTTCTCTTCAATGGATTATGGAAACTCTGTCTCAAAGCAGTGGTGTAAAGACCACCAAAGTGCACCCCACTCGGAAAGGTAAACCAATGTTACATTTGTCATGTGCACCAGTTGTGCAGTAACTGCAGGTTGTTTATTATAGTTGAAGAGCAAGTGGGCATTCCTATAAACCAGTAGGATTTTACTAACTTGTTCCATTCCATGCTCTTATGCTTATAAACTTACTACAGACCCTGTAGTGCATGACTGCTCAGCATGAGCTAATGCAGGTTTAACTTTTTTTTTTCTTAGCTGTCACTCCAGCCTCTCTTGACAAATAAACAACAGGTTTCTTTAGTGGATTCTGTCCTGCACTCTCACAGACACGAAAAGAAGGTGCAGAGAACCAATGAAAGGATGACCTTCTAAACAACTGCCTACAGTATGTTGTACATTTTGTTTCCATGTGAACTTACTGTACAACAAAAAGTCAATTGTCATGATATATTAAAATGATTACAGTTATTAAATGCATAGTAAGGTGCAGATCTCTGTTTAGAAGTTGAATTGATATTTTGTATTGTGCTCACAAAATGTAATTTTATAAAGTTATATTTTACCTTAATATTGATTTATGCCTTTAAAAGTTGCTGTATGTTATAATTTGTGAACAATAATAATAGGAATAGAAATATAATTAAAACTAAACTCTCTCAACATGTACTCAACTTCATGCTATCCCAGTATGCACGAATGTATGCATGTATGCATCTTTCTTTCTTAAGGTGAACACAAATGAAGATGTTTAGAAAAATATTCCATCTCTGTAGGTCTATATAATAGAGGAAGAGATCCCTAAATGCTTATGTTCCAAAAAACACATCCATCATAAAAATAACTACATAATTAAATGTCTTTTGAAAGTGTAAGTTCTGTTAATGTTTTTAGTTAAAGTTAAGCTGTGTACACTGTGTGCTCACTCTGAAAATTCTGTTGGCATGTTTATACATGCAAGATTGTTAATGTTATCAATATGCCACCATATTTGATTGGACATGTCAACATGTATTGGATTTGGGTGTGTGTGTTTATGTGATATCAGCTCAACATTTTGAAAGCTCCTTATTTGCATTGTATGGACATACAGAGAATCTGTGTTTGTGAAGAAAATAAATTATATATACCTAGGCCACAGATTACTTGATTTTGGGAAAACTATTCCATTAAGAATTTATATTTATTTTTTAAGTAAGCCTTGACCTTAATGCTACGGTACATATGCAATTAGCCTAATGTTCAACAGAGTTGTTTTATTACTATGGCACCAAATGGATCATTCATCAACTTTACACTTACAACAAAATACTACAACACAAGTTTACATTTAAAGGTAGCGCACATTGTCTATACATTTTTGTCATTTTATTTCAATCTTATGTATCTTATGTAATTTCACACCTAGATTTTTGATGTTTAAGTCCTTTAGCAGGGTATATTATATGTTCTTGCTGGGTATTTATTTATATCTTGTTACATTTTGTAATGCCATTTCTGTTCCTCATTGTTTTTTATTTTGTGATACTGTTACTATGTATTTGTTTTGTTTTAATTTTATTCCACTACAGTTGGGTTTAATAGAAATCTAATCTATTCCAAACATGTTGGCAATACTTATTCAAATATACTTATTCATAATTTAATTTTATTAATAATCAGGCAAATGTAGGACTACAGTACAATTGGTCAGTAGTTGTGTCTTTTGTTTAGTGTGCTCATATTTTTATGGTCTTTTTTTATGGATAGGGATCTGTGTGAATCTGAGGGAGGCCTGTCCACCTCTCATGTCAACCAAACTGATTCTTTAGCCTTCTAATCTAATCTGAATACTTTGTTCCCTTCTAAGTACTATTACTTCTCAATTACTTCGATTGCCAAGTAAATCAATAACTAAGTAAATAAATACATATAATGGGTCTTTAAGTGCCTGATTAAAGTCTACAGCTCTCTTTCATTAAAATTGCAAACAGACTTTGTGTGTGGAAGTAAAAGAAAAAAATTTAAAAAATGAGAAAAAAAGAAATTTGGTGGCTTTACCATTCCATTTTACTTGCATGCTCTGATCAAGAACCTGGCAAACTTATGCACCTCAAACTAACCTTGGGTAACCTACTAACAACATCACAGAGCCTGTTGAAATATAATTTCTGGAAAATTACCTGAAGCTGACACTCACCTTAAAGCAGATTTTTTTCTAAATTCACCTACTCCATACTCAAATGCCCTGGACCCACTCCATGACATGTTTGCTCAACCTCACCAATTTTTAAAAAGATTTCTGTTATGTACTCCCTAGGTATGCAGCCTGGGGACACTTTTGAATACTTCACCTTCCCAATACAAGCTCTAGTTGAATTTCCTAAAACATCAGAAACTGAATGAGCTGTTAAAAAAGATTATGGATCTGAAGATTATGTTATGGTTGTTGTGAGCAAAGTCTGTTAAAAAGGCTCAACAGGGTTCTTCTGTGTGTGCCCTTGGAAGTCTAGATACCTATGTGGTGCTCTTAATTGTTCTAATTCAGATAAACACTTACTGTTTTTCTAAATGCTATTTGTTCTAACATTGGTTCAAAACCGCAGTACAAACTTTTTGCTCTAAAAATTTCTTCAGTTTATATTTAACAACAGAAACTGCGGTTAATTTTTCCATACTTACATACTTCAAAGCTTTGTATTTTTGTCTTATTTAGTAGTTTAGTTTAGTACCATTTAGTCTGTCTTTCATGTGTTAAAAATACAATAAGAGGCTCTACAAATTTATCAGAATTTTACAAAATCCTTAAAACAACAATTATTTTCTGATTTATTGAAGAAAGGACCCATTCTTATACAGTGAATGTGAAATTTCTTAGCATGATGGAACCTGATGATGCGCAAATGATTAAATAATTGTAGGTTGTAAATAAATGTAATAATTCTGTAGGTGAATCATCCTTGTAAAAATAGGCTACTGGTGGAACCAAAGAAGAAGGGTTGGGGGAGGATCTTAAGAAGGTGAGTAACTTGTGAATAAAGATTAGAGGTTAATATGTATGGATTGTGATGACATTTACAATGACTGTCATTGTGTATAAGAGAGAGAGCAAGAGATTGAGTTTTAGCAGCTAAAAAATCTATTGAAGATCAGATGGTGCAGTGTGCTGCCACTGTAGAGATCCTTTTATATAACCCCCCCCACCATTCTGCCAAACTTGCCAGGCCTGTGAAGGGGAAAAAAAGCTTCATTTACTCTAGTATGTGTGTAGTTTCTCTAGTGATGGCCCAGAAAGCTGATTTGTGCTAATATTGTTTATCCAGCTACCCTCATGATCTTTCAGTTGTCTGAATGTATTTTTAGCACTATCTTCCCCCCCTTTTTTCCTACTCACTCAAACAAAGAGGTAATAAAGGACACAAGAAACTTGCTCTGTGCATGTGGCCCTGTCAATCATCTTAGTATGTTCTTCTGATCTACATTGTCCTCTAAATGGTGTGAGCATACATGTGACTGCCCAACAGCAGCCAGCCCCCCTCTGTCATTCAACTAACCCTATCTAGGTTTCTCAAAGGATACAACAGATCAGGAGGCTTTAACCTGACAGAAAGTATTTATGGTCCAGGTAAAACTGCTCTCTTTGGGTGGATACTAGGTAGACTGTTTTATCTGTTTTATTTATCTGTTTGTTCTTGCTGTACTTGTGTGACAAGTGAATGACTGCAAAATGGTAGCTTCACGTGGCTGGTTTTTGTGCCTTACTGTGGCTCTGCTTTGCACTGGAGCGTTTAAAGATTATGTACAGGCTGAGGACGGGCTAGATACTGAGGAATCTAAGGAACTGGGAGATCTGGATGCTACCGGCAGTGAGGAACAGGACGCTGCAGATGATGAGGAGGGTGAAAACACATCTGATGAAGTGGATAATGACACAGGAGAGGATGATGAAAGTGATGATGAGGGGGAGGAAGAGAATGACGGACAGGAAGAGGAAGTGGTAGAGGAAACAAACAAGGAAGCAGCAGTTGAGGTTTCAAAGTGGCAGTCTGAGGAAGAGGAAGGATCTGAAGAGGAGGAAGTAGAAGAGGAAGGAGAAGAAGAGGAGGAAGTAGAAGAAGAGGAATTCGAAGAGGAGGAAGTAGAAGAAGAGGATGAGGCAGAAGAGAAGGAGGAATCAGCAGAGCAGATAAAAGAAGAAGAAACTGAACCAGAGACGGAGGAGGGCAAACAAGATGAGAAAGAAGCAAATGAGGAAGAGGTAACCAATGACAATGAAGATAAGGATGATGAGAAGGTAAATGAGGAACCACGTGAAGAACTGGAAGATGTTCAGGAACTTACTGAAGAAAAAGGGGAGGCTGAAAATTCTGTACTTGTAGGTGTTAATGCTGAAGGTAACTAGTATTTTTCTCTATACACAAAAGCAGCACCTTCTTTTATGTAAGCTAGGTTCCCATTACCAATCACACAATCKATACAACATTCAAGTGTTCTAACTTATAATTTGTTTAAATTATTAATTTAGATCAGGAATAAATTTAATCAAAACTTCTCCTTGTAGAATTTAAGAATCTTTGTACAAGTGTCTGCAGAATGTAATTGTCTTTTATAAAATTATGTTTTATAAAAGTATGTTTTATAAAAGCAATACCTGAGTTTAATGACTCTTTGACTCAAAGTTGAAAATTATGCACAAAAATGGAACACAGTATGAAACATTTGCAAATGAAGTGTTGTTTCTATCTGGTGAATCAAAATGTATCAATTTTTAGAATTTCATGCACATCTTGATGTTTCAATCTAGGGGTTTTCTATGTGATATCCAGATGTACATAAAAATAGGTGGATGTGAACATGCCGTATGATGTTTACATAATAGTTTGAAGGAACAGACCATTGTGAAACTGTGTACTGTACTCTGTATGCTCTGCAGTGGGACTGCAAAGGCCCACCTCAACCCTAAAATAGCTTTCTATATCTGAACAGCTTCAGCAGCTGAAATATTTCAACCTTTTTAGGTCCTTACTGGTTGATTGTTGTTGACATGAACTATACAAACAATATAAATTGGTATGGTATGCTTTTGCATATATATACAGCCACTAGAATAGAAACCTAGAATATGTTGTCTCAACATATTTAAAAATGCATTTAGCCTAATGTATAGGATCACAGCCTTGGTAAGATGTTAATTATGTTAATTTATTCAGTAATTTCACAAAGCAGGGAGTCATAAAAGTCATATTTTGTGCATGTTATTTCAACAGTCAATAAAAATGAAGATCATTTGTTAACCTTGCTTTTAATCTCTGCAGAAGATGCTGAGGAGAAAAATGTGGAGGTGATGCCTGCAGAGAACGCACAGTATAGAGCTAGCTCTTTATGCAGCTTTTGCTCAGTCTGTGAGGTAAACCAACCTATCTTCTAATACATACCAGCAACATACCTTGTTGCTTCTACATCTATGCAGGATGTAGAAGGTTCTGAGTGCACTTTAAAGCAATAAAGCATATAGCTTATATACTGTAGAGATGCATTTTGTGCCAATATGCAAAGTAATATAATAAAACTAGAGCAACCAAATAATATTATAATTTAATATAATAATAATTATAATAGCACAAAATTCTATGAAATAAATGCAGATAAAAATACATTTCTCTCAGCTAAATGTTCACTAAACAAGTTTTATTATATGCAAGTTTAACATTATGAATTATGTGCACAACATTTATAAAAGCATCACAACCTGTCACCCTGATGCAGTCATGGTTTTAACATTGCCTGTTTTTGCACCTGCTGTACAAACTAGTATTGAACTGAATTATAATCTAGCTTGCTGCATATATAGTGTATTTCCTTTCTGCACTAAAGTGAAGTACAGTAAAGAGCAGATGATTTACTACTTACTACCCTGTGAGAACTTACCTGTCTCTCCTCTCAGCACTGTGATTTCTGTGACAAATGTCCCTGTGAGGAGGGACAAATGTCAGCAGCACATTGCCATAACTGTGAGGTAAGTGTTCTTACATGTTGTAGTTTTTTGATGTTGGTAATATACGCACACACATACATTGATCCAGCCCCCTGGTGTTAGATTTATGGCAACACATTTCTGTAAGTTAATAAAATTACCTATTAGTACAAATGGATCATTCCTCAAGAAAAATAATAAAACAATAAAAACAATAAGTACAGCAATGAAGTTTAAAGATGTGACTTTTTTTTTAAAAAATGTAAAATACTTCCTACATCTTCCAGCTTATGCACAGACAAACACAATTTAGCTGTAGGTTGACTTAGGATATTGTTATAGAAACTCTGTTGTTTCAAAACACTGTTTGAGCCATTTGAGTTGTTTGAGCATTTAATCAGACAATTTCTGGCCCAACCAGTAGCATGGAGTCTAAGGGACAGTGTGAACGGGAAGTAGGTTTGTAAACATGTTTAAAAGCCCATTTCATTTTATAAAAATGAAGTGGTGTAGAAATATACTATTTTCCTAATTTTTTATTCCTTTTCACAGCATTGTTCCTACTGCTACGTTTGTCCTGTGATCTGTGAAACAGTCTGCCAGCCAGGTAGGATCCCTCAGATGTTGGTGACCTAGCTTCAGTCCTATATTAGTCAGCTCACGTTTTTGTGTGAAATGTTGCCATGTAGAAATTTAGTCCAATTCTGAGACACAGCTGATCCAGAGATGTGGCTGTTTCCACTGAAAACAGTCGTTCCCCTGTCTCCAACATTACACTGGCACACACTGTATATAAGCAGTTTCTGTTCCATCACCCAGCCAAGAGGCATCCACATCAGGGATGATAAAGCTAGCCATCAAGCTGGTGCCACTGGTTTGATGCTTGGGTGCATGGTTGTCACTTCCCAGTCCATTGTGATGGCCCCTTAAGATAATTAGTCTCAGTTACACCATTCAAGTTTGTTTTGTACCTGTTTCTCTGGCAAAGGTGGAAGTGAGGTTTTATAACCCCTACTTTATTGTGCCCAGAGGGTTGATTGCATTTGATACTGAATATATGCATGAGACAAGCTCCTCTGATGCTCATAGGATACATAGGATGTTTACATAGAGGCTTTATCGACAGGCTTGGTTTGTGGCTTGACCTGAAGGGTGGGTTCTTTCATGTGTCAACCCTCTCTTAACACAGACTACTTCTTTGGTTTGCTTTTGAGAGGGGAGGGGACCCTATGGTCTGGCTCTTTCATCTCACATCTTACCACATCACACTAGAATTGTAATTCAAATGTACTTCTTCAATATTAAGAAAACAGTGATTGGAGAAAAACAAGATTTATTTTTAGACAAAAAAAGTAAAATATTATTATTATTATTTAAGTATTATTATTTTAAGTATTAAGTATTAAAAATAATAATTACAGCTGATTGTAATTATTTTATTTTTAAATTGTAGTATTTTTTATGTAGTGTTCATCAGGATGTTTAAAACTGAGCAACACTAACATCTCTGCTCATCAATTGCAATAGAAAAACATGTTTCAATTTAACTTTCATTTTTATTCCAGGTCTAAGACTCTGCTGCCATTGTTATCAAATGTTCTGTTTGTGAAACAGTTTTTTTAGTGCACAACAGTTCAGCAGCTTTTTAACATGATGTTGCATGTTTTAAACAAATACCTCCTTCCAATAAGGCTTTAATTTTGGGCATTCAATTCCTAGGCAATGATGTAACTAGCTTTTGCGGTAGCATCACTAATCACTGTACTATATTTGTTGATTGTTGACTATGTTGACAGTTTGCTACAACCAACTCATTTACTGTCCATGCCTGACCAGTATTACTGTTACAACCCCAGATGTTTGGGGTATAACATTTAAAAAATGTTCTATTAAATATTGTGTTAACACAGTTAAAAAAACACAAAGGTGATTTTAGGTGACAAGTTCAACATGTAAGTTTCTCGCTTATAGTATGTAAAAATGTTTACAGTATTTACAGATCCAACAAATATATCCATGAGGGGATAAGTGACATGAGTGGTGGTAAATGAAATAAAATAACGAAAAGCAACAGCAGTTAGTTTAAAGCCATCAAAGCTTGCTTATGAAAACAAAATTTAGATTAATTTTAATAAATCTTCAGCATCAAAGACGCCCTAACAAGTCTACACTAACCAAACACAAAATATACAGAGGGTGGCACTCGCTACTAACTAATTAGAAGTAGATACCCTTTGTGTTAAGCAAGATATGTCACTCACATAATGTGCTCACCTGCACACTTTTTCTTCAGTGCAAAGAAAGTTACAAAACAACTTGAGCACAAACTAAAGTCAATGGGTGCAAAAACAAATGGTTCAGTTCATTCCAGCACCTGCAAGCAGCAACTGAAGTGCCTCTGAGCAAGGCACCTAACCCCTGATTTCTCCCCGGGCATGATAGCGTTCACATTTCACACTAAACTTGGCTAAGGAAAAGTTATCCCAAAAATGTAAATTCTCTCATCATTTTCTCACACTTATGTCATCACAGATATATAACACTAACAAAGATTTAAAAAAAAAAATCAGATTCCTTCACACTGACATTACAGTATTTACAGATCCAACAAATATATCCATGAGGGGATAAGTGACATGAGTCAAAGATTTAAAAATCTAACAAAGATTTAAAAAAAAAATCAGATTCCTTCACACTGACATTAACTGTGTTCTTTTATAAATCTTAAAATGTGATATATATCTTATATATCTTATGTGTCTTATTTCAATCTTGTATATGTCATATAGTGGCAAGACTTTTTGCAAACTACAAAGGAAATAGCTCATATAACAATTTACTGTACCTCTTAAGGTTGATGGGTTATGCTTTTAGAATAATGTTAATAATAATGGAATTTTATTTTTAGGTGGGATTCTTGATGTGTTGAGTCATTCTCTCTACAAGTAAGTATGGAACATCTAAATACTATTAATAACCTGCAGAATGTACATATAATAATATTGTACACTAATTTAATTAATAGGGTTTTAGATTCTGATGTCTTTTTCTCTTTACCTTTTCTGTTGCCCTCCACAAGAACTGTGTCCATGTTACTCGTGATACATTGAAAAACCTTCCCAGAAACTGCCAACTAAAGATCGTACCTTTCAACTAATAGAGCAATTAAAAGTTTGTTTTGCCATGTAGAGATTATGCCCAGTGGCCCCTTTAAATGTAACATTCAGTGTAAAATTATTTAGTGTTAGGGATTTGTGTTTATTAGTTTATTATGTTCAGTTTTCAATAATCAGTGACAATGTTGTAACTGTACTGTACTATTTGTCCTAAACTGTAAGCATGATAATAAATAAATAAAAGCATATTGGACTATAGCTTAGACATATCAGTCTAAATAACTGTATTGTTATACTGTATATCTAATTTTCATTGTACATGTTCATTGTACATCAACAATTCCTACAGCTGTCTGACAACAGATCATATGCACCTGTGTAAGAAATCATCACTAGTCTGATGCCATATACATTTATATTCCAAATAATAGAAAGTTATTAAATAAATAAAGATTGATTTAACATAGCATTAAAATCTGTGTATTAGAACAATAAAATCAATACAATACAATACCATAAATGTTTTTATTTCTTGTAATTGTGTATCGCACTAGTTTCTATTCAGAATAATAAAATTTTCAGAAAAGGCAAATAAACTGATGAACTTGTTCTTTGTGTTTGTGTGTTTTCTGATAATCTCCTTTTGCTGGCTTTTCTTTTTTATCTATTTGACATTTTCTAGCTCTTAACACCAAAAACACAATCCCAATTTTTCATTGTTTTCACTTAAACATATACAATAAACAATAAAAGTAATAAATTTGAAAGTAATATCTTTGCTGTTTAATGGTGTGTTTTTCTTTGTACAGAGTCCAAGCATTGCAAATAATAAGTATTTACTCAATTCCCAATTTCATCAACAAAGAGCAAAAAACACACACAACTAAATTTCCAATTTCATCAACAAAGAGCAAAAAACACAACTAAACTTGCCTTCCTAATCAGTTTATTAAATATGGCTTTTGTTGCTAGCAGTTCTCTGTGCGCTTTCCCTTACAATCTCCTTCGTCCGTGACCTATTTACAATATAATACAGCCTCTCACATTCTTTTATTCCATTATAAAACCACAATAATAAATTTATTTTGACCTAATATTAGATCTGATCTTTTTCAGCTCTTGGAGAACATTACAAGTTTTGAACTTGTATTTGCTTTGTATGTCCTACAGGCCTCATTTACTTATGAGGCGCACATACCACTCTATAGGGAAAAACATAATACAGATATTATTTTGACTATAACAAATTTCCATTTGTCACATTGTACCATTTGTCACCAAAGTCCCTTTTTTAAAACCACCAACTGTGGCACAAATTCTTGGTGCAGTTGGCAACTCTTACTTTTTTCTTCTTTTCTGCTTGGTGTGGATGGTGCTGCTGTTGCTTGCATGTCTTTTACCAATGCAGCAGAGGATGGGGTTTGTGGAAGGTATCAGAACCCTTGATTGATGGGCTCCACCATGCTTTTACCAAGTTCTTCAAAGAACAATTTCCACTAGATTTTTCCCTCATTCCAGCCTAAATTTATCTCCCCTCAAACCACAAGGGCATTATAGGCAGACACAAAAGGGCATAAAATGTGTGTGTGTGTGTGTGTATGCGTGTGTGCACACGTGTGTCTGCTCAAAGACACATGTGTTGTGTGTTAAAGGAGTTTAGAAATGTGCTTGAACTCCTTTTTTGTGTTTTATCCACAAATTGTAGTCTTACCTATTAATTTTCAATGACCATTCATTTTTGACCGGGAACACCATGGGTGTATATGAGTTCCATAAAACACACACATTTTTATAAAAATATTTCAAATTTAGTTTGTACGTTCAAATGCGATTTGTGGACAAAGTCATACAATCTCAAGACAAATGGATGAAATTTATTGCCCTTTTTAGAGAGGAAACTTGTAAATAGGTTGGATTTGATCAGAACACAACAGGAGGATTCATAATGAATTCTGAAACCCACATCTTAATGCAACAAAAACACCACATGGATTTTTCTGAATGATTTATTAGCTAATTACACGTGTGGTAAAGCAACATTTCAGCACTGTGACATCTAACTATTAAATCTCTTTGTATTTGGCTGTCAAAAGTGTGGTGAGGAAACCCTGCAGAGCCACTACTGTGTAATGAAACATAATGTGTATAAAATCCAGGCTGAAATTCTGGTGGAACAGCTTGCTGTGGTGTTTCTTGTTTTCTCCCCTTGCTGTTTGTTAAAGATAAAAATCTAAAAATGAGAGCTGAAACGAACACAAGAACACAAATGAGATGCCACTCATACCTTCTTTCTTCAGACTATAGACAGAAACAAAAGGAGGAGTCACAGATCTGGAAAAACTTCACTGATTATTCTCAAAGAATACAAGTGTAAGTTATCACAATTTTAGCGTTAACTTAAACTAACCCTTAGATGGCTCCTTAGGTGGTATCACGTGTTGTCTTTCTCCTTAAGAATGTATGCACAGCATTGCAGCGGGTAAAACAGTACAACTTCTGTCTGCTCACATATGGTCACCAATGGACACGTTTGTGCTTTCTCTTAAAGTGACCCACATGGCAAATCATTTGAACACATCACTGGCATTCAAATAGGGCACCTTTGGTCTCATATTGTCTGCAAACTTCAAGTGAAGAAGAGGTTTTGTGAATCCCCTGCTCAAACTTTGGGTCTTTGCACTGTATTAAAGGCACACCTTTAAAAAGAGGAGGAACTTTTTGTACAAATGACTCTTGTATTGCAACAACAACACTGGGTGGCAACCCCAGTGAGATTACATTTAAAAAACCTATTTAATTACACCAGGGTTCCCACCCAGTTTTTAGAATAACTACTCAGAGCTAGAGTATTTTCTAGGAGAGGTTTCTTATTAAACAGTGTCAGTTCTGCTCTACCTACATGAACACAAAAAATCATTGTTGGTGGTTTCATTGACTTCAAAACATGGTTTGAAGTCAATGTTATAATTTTAGCATATAATAATTATTAGACTTGAATGCAATGAATTGCTGTAACTTGCTACTTGTTTATTCCTGTACTTGAAAACAAAACACAGAATCAGTTTTAATCTTTTTACCCTCATTAATTTTATCATCTCTGTTATCTTTATTGTTGTCTGCATCTTATCAGACGTATCTCACACAGTATCCGGCACATGCCTTTGGCATCAGGTGATTGGGCATGAGATCTGATCATGTGAGTACATGCACACGCGCCTTCTCCTGATACAATTTAATCAGTAATATTGCGTAAGACGTTATGCCATTTCCAACCTCATGTCTTTGTGACTTTTTTGTTTAGACATGTCGTATGGGTGTCAGCTGCTGTGACTTTTCACACTTCATTACTGGTAATTGCTCAACATACAGACTGACTGACGTAAACAACCATTATTACAGCACTTGTTGCATTCATTTATTTCTTCTATAACTACTTAAAATTTTTACTCTCATAGTAATTTATATAGACTTTCTAGCCTTTCATCAGGTTATACAATCAGGAACAAATAGGAACAATTTGTTGTTCCTATTTGTCCTTTCATCAGGGACAAATAGGCACATGCTAAGGAAAATGTATAGAACTTGTCATCCATGTTAAGGAAACGCTCAACTGGTAGCATTGCATTAGCAGCGCAAAGGCTACGGATTCAATCCCAGGTAATGCAAGTACTGATGAAAACCAGTTTACCTTGATTTTACAGTGTCACTTTGGAGCGTCTGCCAATAAATAAATGTAACAAAAAAAACTCCACAAGCAACTGGTGATAGATGGTGATAGAGGTAAAAGTAACAATTGTGGGAAAATAAAATTAAGAGTCACTTCTAAATCAGCTGACTCCCCTTCACCCCCTCACTGTAATAATGAAGACTAAATGAATGTAAATTGCATTGGGCATTCCAGGTGATAACAGCAGTAGATAACCACCTTTTGATGCCCCCTTCCTGAGAGTGGTTGACCATTTGCTCAGGATTCCCAAGAGCAATGACCGGAACTAGGGTCTCAGCGTAACTCAGAGCTAGATAAACAGATAAAAGAGCTCCGGGCTAGAGTATCCTCTTTGGTTAAAAAATTAAACCACAACAAAACTGCAGTACAAACTGATGCAGAAGTTGTTAGTCAGCCTGATAACAATTATCCTGACTTGTAAGCGTTTTTTGAAACAGATGTTGCTATCCAATCTGTAACTCATGTGCCTTTAGATTCAGTAAAAGTATGTGGTGCTAGGAGAAGATCTCAGGGAATTAAGAGAATTGAAAGTGCTCCTCTCAACTCTTCTGTTGTCCATGTACAAACTGTTGCTAAAGCACTAGGACCTGAAGCAATAGAGAGACTGTCTCAGGCTTTACCATTAGCACATGCTAATTTTTCTGAGTTTAGAAGAGAACTGTCCAGAAAAATGCGTCTCTGTGACATGTCTCTAGTGGAAGTCACCCAGCTAATGTCTCAAGTATTAACAGAGTCAGAATTCAACAGTTTTGAATCCACTGTTAATGCTTCTGAGTTTAAACACACCAGCAAGGATGAGCTGCGAGAGGGAGTTCTGAGAGTTGTAAAGAACATCATTGGTCCAAAGACTGACTGGTCTTAAGTCATTAGCTGTGTGCAGAGAAAGGAAGAAACTGTAAGCGAATACACTGAAAGATTTTGTCAATCAGCCATTGCATACAGTGGGATAGCCAACAGCTCAGA